>JARUHE010177936.1:0-13823 GCA_031471125.1 Archaeomysis grebnitzkii | reverse complement strand
AAGTTAAAAAATGATAAATGATAAATGATAAATGAAGTTAAAAAATGATAAATGATAAATGATAAATGAAGTTAAAAGATTGGAGAAGAATAAACAAAACGAGTAAAAAAAAGCTAAACACGAGGAAAAGGTTTAATAAATGTTTTGTAAAGCCTTGATAACTGCACTGGTAATTTTAGTAACTTTTACCCTACTGTGGTGAGAAAAATACTGAAATTACTAGTGGAGTTGCCAGTGGTTAGGCTAATATTAAATAAATAGATTTACACTTTAATGCTATAATCGGTGTCGTCTTTTTTGCCACTTCCTTTATAAGCCTTAAACTGCGAGGCGGAATAGGAGGGCAAAGAGTCCTTCCTTCCCTTAGGATCGGAGGTCCTTTTCGACCTGTCCAGGTCACATTCAGCCTCCGAGGGTTCCCGAGTGGAGTCGATGAATCCCGAAGGAGGACTGATCTTTTTGCCGAAGCCATACTTCGAGTCCTCCGAGGAGCTCCGTTGGTCCTTCTTCTTCTTGGGGAAAGTGAGGCTCGTCTGATGAGTGGTCTTGTGAGGCAAAATGTTGCCGAGGAAGCCTCCGCGTGTGGTTTTGGGCGTGTCTTTTCGGAAGGTCTTTCGCTCTACCACAGGGGAAGGTTCTGGTGAGGTGCTGGACTCGGTGGTGAGGTACAGCAGGTCTGTGGAAATGAGGCCATGGTTATTTATGTGGAAAAACCATAACTGAAGCTACATTCTCGACCAATATTTTTTCTTTTAAATAAAATTTTTAAAATTAAATGTTATCACTATTTCGTATCGTGATGGGTTATAAACACATTCTAATCGGTTAAAGAAATGGTTTTGTGTTAAAATTTATAATTATAGATATATACTTACATATATATACCATGAAAACATCGTTGGGCCGAAAAGTATACTTTTTTGAACCGATTCTGTACGATCATTTTAAATGCCATGACTTTATAAATTAAATTGTTTCTTATAACTCAAACACTATTTCTAATGGAAAAAAAAAATATTTCCAATCATATAGACTATATGGATCTCACCTATTTTAGTACGATTTTGGGCCGTAAAAAGTATACTATGAAAATTGTACGGAAAGTATACGGTATAAACGTTTTTCTTACATTTAAAAAAATCATATGCACTTTAAAATTAATGAATACTTCCTTATGGATCAGGAAATAAAAAATCAGCGTCATCTCTGCTTTTGAAATATGCATAAATCATATTTAGAATATTAAATTTTAAGCCTTAGACTGTACGTTTTATGTCCAGAAAATGGATAGAAAAAAAGTACATTTTGTACTTTTATCTTGCATCATTTTGGTGTGGTTTGCTTTAATTATACCATCAGTATAGCTATAGCACCATAAGGGTAACTGCATTCGTACCTTGTTAGCTTTTATAACTTGTCTAAACTATATAAATTAGGATATCTTAGAAAAAAATTAAGTCAACCCTGCAAACATTTTGGGCTAAAAAGTGCACGAAACACGAACTTTTTTGTTCCAAAAATGGCCCGAAAAGTACACTTTATTTGGACCCATTTTCGGACAGAATCGGTTCCCTTAAAGTACACTTTATCGAACAGATTTTTGGGCCAAAACCTGTCAAAAAAACGTACAAAAAATGTAATAAATAAATACAACAACGTATTATTATTATTACTATTATTATTACTACTATTATTTATACTATTAACGTTCCTATCTATTTATTGATTTAATTTTATATTCTTTCAAGTTTTAATTTTAATTTAATAATTTATCTTACCCTAGAAGTGATTCGAACTTACGACTGTCCATTCTTCACACAGAAACGATATCCGTTCAGCCACGAGGAGTTGTGCATGGTGAAGGATGTAAAGTGTTTTTGTTCGTATTTTCTTTTCGATTATATTATTTTTTATAGTTAACTTATTTTGTTAATGTACATTAAATTAGTAGTTAGTTATATAGTTATTAATAAATTGTAAATAACTTTTAGCTTATATTTTAGTCAATAAGTTTGTAGACATCACTATACAAAATATACTAATTAAATAGAATTTTTGTAGCTAGACTTAATTGTTTTCTAAAATATGTTATAATAGCTAACAAGGTCAAAAAACGTACAGTCTACGGCCCAAAATTTACTATTATAAATATGATTTATGTATATTTCAAAAGCAGAGATGATGCTGACTTTTTATTTCCTGATCCATTAGGAAGTATCCATTAATTTTAAACTGCATATGATTTTTTTTAAATGAGAAGAAAAACGTATGAACCGTACACTTTTTGTACAATTTTTAAAGTATACGTTTCAACGGCCCAAAACCGTACTAAAATATGTTAGAGCCATATATTCTACATGATTAAATAAAAAAAATTTACATTTGAAATAATGTTTGAGTTATAAGAAACAATTTAATTTATAAAGTCATTGCATTTAAAATGATCGTACAGAATCGGTCCAAATCGGTACAAGAAAGTATACTTTTCGGCCCAACGATGTTTGCAGGGTAGCTACAAAAGTTATATTTAATTAGTATATTATATATAGTTATCGTCGCCGATGTGTATGACAATTTTGAAATGTCTACAAAATTATTGCCTAAAATATAAGCTAACAGTTATTTACAATTTATTAACAAAATAAGTAAACTATAAAAAATTATATAATCGAAAAGAAAATACGAAGAAAAACACTTTACATCCTTCACCATACACAACTCCTCGTGGCCGAATGGATAGCATTTCTGCTTGAAGAATGAACAGTCGTAAGATCGAAGCACTTCTAGGGTAAGATGAATTATTAAATTAAAATTAAAACTTGAAAAGTTATCAATTTAAATCAATAAATAGATAGGAACGTTAATAGTAATAATAATAGTAGTAATAATAATAGCAATAATAATAATACGTTGTTGTATTTATTTAATAATTTTTTGTACGTTTTTAGACAGATTTTTGTCCGAAAATCTGTCCGATAAAGTGTACTTTAAGGGAACCTATTCTGGCCGAAAATGGGTCCAATTAAAGTGTACTTTTCGGCCATAAATTCCATTCATTAATGAATATATGCAAAATGTTTTATGATTAAAATAAGGTATGTATTGTTTTCACTAAAACAGTGGTAAGATATAAATTATTTTAGCTAAAATAGATTGCTTTTAAAAGCAAAAACTAGGCCCTCATTAATGAGGGCATCATGATGAAAATACTTCAATTTTTCTTGTGTATTGTTAATAACAATGTTATTTTAGTGCAGGCAATATATTTTTAGAATGATTGTCTCTTTCAGACTGCAATGGGTTATGTTGAAATTTGGCTAAGGCCCAGACAGCAATGGATACTTCTTGAAGGATCAGGAAATAAAAAATCAGCATCATCTCTGTTTTTGAAATATGCATAAATCATATTTAGAATAGTAAATTTTGTGCCGTAGACTACGTTTTTTGACTAGAAAATGGATAGAAAAAAGTACATTTTGTACTTATTGTACTTTTTTCTTACATAATTTTGGCGTGATTTTCTGTAATTATAACATTATTATAGCTATAGCACCATAAGGATAACTGCATCCATACCTTGTTAGCTATTATAACTTATCTAAGTTATATAAATTAGGATATTTGAGAAATTAAGTTTAGCTGCACCAACTCTATTTAATTAGTATACTATACATATATAGTTATCATGGCCGATGTGTGACAATTTTAAAATGTCTATAAAATCATTGACTAAAGTATAAGCTAAAAGTTATTTACATTTTATTAATAAATATATAACTACTACGAATATAGCGTACATTAACAAAATAAGTTAAATACAAAAATTATATATTGGAAAAGAAAATACAAACATAAACACTTTAAATTCTCCATTAAACCCAACTTCCCCGTGACCTAACTGATAGTCTATACGTCAAGATCGAAGAGTCCTGAGTTCGAATCACCATCACAGTAAAATAAAATATTAAATTAAAATTAACACTTGAAAAATTATCAAATTAAATCAATTAATAGATAGGAAAATAAATAGTAATAATAATATGCTTTTGTATTTATTTATTAAAAATTAAATAAGCTTTATAATTTTACATTTTTTGTACGATTTTTGGCTAGATTTTGTCCCGAAAATCTGTCAAATAATGTGTACTTTAAGAGTACCGATTCTGGCCGGAAATGGGTCCAAAAAATGTACTTGTCGGGCCATTTTTGGAACAAAGAAAGTCGGTGTTTCGTACACTTTTTGGCCCAAAATGTTTGCAGGGATATAAGAAGTTCATAGATCCATTACTACCGTTTCCCAGCGCGAAAACAGACCTGGGTCAGGTCTGTTTGGCAGTGATAGATCTGGCTCTGGCACGCCAGAGCCTAAACGGATTCGGACCAGATCCGTTTGCCAGTGCTCTGGCACGCCGGAGCCAAAACGGATCCGGGTCAGATGTTGTTGCAGTCTGGAGGGCAGTCACTGCAACCAGAGGGTAATTGGGTTAGGTGATTATTACCTTCCTGTATCGTCTCACAAGAGTACAGAACTATCTATTGCTGGAGAATCATTTAAATATAATAGCAATTTGAATAATTTTAATGAAATGTTAATTTTCAGATGGGCAAGTTCAATACCTACTTAAAAAGATCAAATTTTTATTCACAATTGATTTGAGTTTTCTTCAAATACTAGTAATCCATGAATGTTCGAACAGTTCAAACCAGAAATTTTAAAACATAGAGGAAGGTGGGGTAAGAGGGATCCATGGGGTCAGATGAAACCTCCTCCCTCTATATGTTTGAAAACAAGGTTAGGTTCGGATACTGGTTCCTAGATGTCTTTCATGTCTCCAAAGGGTGACGTTATCGCTAGCGGCAGTCACGCTCAGTAGCCCATGTGCTTTGCAGAGAGCACGTTGTTTTTTGTGCAGTGTTGATTCTATTTGCACATGGTAAGAAACTGTATTTTTTGTATTGAAGTATTTGCTATAATGACTTACTACTTACCTAAAATATATCCATATGTGTGTACTTGATAGATATGTACTATAAATTGGTATACAAATCTTGGATGTTTTGGTAAACATTTTTAATTAGAATTTTCATTTTTGGGGTAAGGTGGACCGCAGGACATTATTCCCTGCCAAAGGTGGGCAATACTTTACAAAATAATAGACACAGGCCCCGAGTGAAAACTCTTGTTATGACAGCATCTCCACATAAGATAGTTAGAGTCAGAACTTCACAAGAAAAAAGAAAAAGAACTAGCTCTAGCAAAGAAGCGCCAAGAGAGAGAACACCACAAAAAAGACAAACTAACAACTACAGCGTCAAAAGGAACTCATAAAAATATTCCAAGAAAGAAAAAACAAAGCAAGTAAAGGCTGGGTCATCCTGGGCGCATGTCAGTGACAGTGAGGATGAAGATTCAATCAAGTGTTTGTACTGCAATGACACCTTTGGTAATTCTGTGCGAAGGGGATAGTAGGTTTGTTGTGTCATTTGAAAGAGATGGGCTCATGAGGAATGTGCAGGGGTAGAGGATGATGAGGATAAGGTTTTGTGTGTGAGCTGTACCAGTAAAAACATGTTTCTTTATGTTTAAGGTTGCGGGGTAATATGGAACCCTGTGTCCATCTTACCTCGTAATTTTGTTTTTGGTACAATAAAGATATTTTTTTTGTAAAATTCGTGTTTCAGTATTTTCCTTTAAAAACCGTGGCAAATGTGTGGACCTTAATTACAACATCCCGAAGCACTACCACAACCCCTAAAACCCAACAAAGTTTAATGAATGTGGCTTCTAAACTCTATTTTGTGTTAAGTAGTCTGTCTTACCTCAACTTCCCCTATTTCAATAAATATTTTTACAAAAAAAGTGTATATAAACCCATTCAAGTTCAGAACTAAATAAATATTTATACGAGTGTACTTTGTACATAACACCATGAAAATTATATCAATTGTTTTACCAGAACTATTATTTTATGCACTTGATTTATATAAAGTATTTACTTACACTTGTTTCATTAACCAAAATTATACTTCAAAACCCATATATAAAATTGGTTACGGTCGGATGCAGATGAGTATTTATCTAGTTAAAACTACAGATTCGTCGATTTACAGATGTGTTACGCATCCATGAATCGTTTACTGTGTGGTATAAGCTTTATCAGTGACAATGACTTTTATGAAACCATGCGTTCATCCCAAGGTTAATGATATATTTATAATCGCTTTATTTCAAAATAACTTTGTCTTTGTAATTATGTGAAATATATTTATTTCTTATGAAATAAGAAATTAAATACGGTCAAAAACAAACATACACTTTAAAATAGAAAAATATTGTTTGGCTCTGCCAAAAAATATAACTATTGATAAAGCCTATACCACACAGTAAATGAGGCACGGATGCATAACGCATCTGTAAATCGACGAATCTGTAGCTTTGACTAGACAAATAAGCATCCGACCGTAATCATTGTTAGGATTACTAATAAATGATGCTCATATTCTATAGTTTAAATCATAGCAAACTGCACAGGTGTTGTCTTTCTGAGATACGAAGTCTCTATAATTTGAGAATTCTTTCATTGGATCAGAGATGTAGAACTATTGATGAACTTTAGTTGAACATATACCTCATTATAATCGACCATCAGAAAAGTTAGTATACAACCAAACCCTAAAGGTTTATAGTGAAAATATCTATAAATCATTACTTTGAATTCCACAAGCTCATACAAAAAAGTAGTTAATTTCAATAAATTCAGGTTTCAGAAAAAAAAATATTCAAGATTTGTCATTCCTAATGCATATATCTTTCATTTATCTTAAATGATCAATTATCTAAGAATAAAAAAATGTTTAGTCTACTTTTGAAAAACTTACAAATTAATTAACACCATAAAATGTAGTTACTTCAACAAATTCTAGTTTTATAAAACTTACTATTCAAGATAGACCATTCATAACGCAAATGTCTTTCATTTATGTTAAATAATTATTGTTGTGAAACCAAAATTAAATAACATGTTTAGTCTACTTTTGAAAAAATAAGTTTGCTAAACACAACTTGTTAACATGAAAATTAGGCTAAGTCCAAAAGTGAACAACCTCATGAAAAAAGATAATAAATAATTTAAGATTTTTTATTGAATCAAAGATGTAGAGCTATTGATAAGCTTTAGTTAAACATGTACCTCATTATAATACACAATCAGAAAAAAAAAATAATGCTCAAAATAAGTTTGTAAACAAAACTTCTTAGCATGGAAAAAGTAGGGGTTAGCCAAAATGGTCATAAAAATATCAATAAACCAGTATAAATGGTTCTAATTAAACCAGTTATTTAATCAAAAATCTTCCTAATTTACTATATTATGATCATATATCAATACAAAATAATTAGCGGATACCCTAAAATTATGCTTCATTGCAAACGTTTACGCCAGACGCAGACATAAAAGTAAAGCTTATATAGAACTTTTTCTACACAATGCTTGACAAAACCATTAAACTTAAATTTTCAAAAAATCTTTAAAATATAAGCCGAGAAATTAAAATTAAAAGCTGCACTTCCCAAAAAAAAAATATTAATTGAAGGTATTAATAAAAAATAACAATAAACCATATATATATTTCATAAAAACGGTACAATTTATAAAATGGTCAATCTCACACATTTGTATGGAAGGACAAAAAATAGAGTAACTGTTTATTGAAACTACAAATTTATCCAAAAAAATCAGACTAATTGTCAATTTGGATAAAAATTCAACCTAAACTGAATTTAAAGATGGATGGACACTAAAGACAAATACCTTTTATGAACAAGATTTAAAACTTTGTTTATATACTAATAAACACTATCATATTGAATAGAAATTATGATCATACTTTTTATTTTTTAAGCATTCATTTACAAATAAATATGAATATTTAGGTTAGAATTGTAATGAAAGAAAACTTTGTTAATTTGTTTTTCTCAGAATTCGCTCTCTTAACCTCTCAACAGGCAGCTCTACTGGATAGGCCATATAGAAGTTGGGGGTTCTGAAATACCAACAGGCTATGCAATTAGCACCGGCCCTTCTTCACTACCAAAGATATCGATATATGACCACAAAGAAAGAGTGGCATGTTGTGCAAGTACTTGTATTTCAATGTTCATGCAGTTTGATGAGTGAGCAAATACTATGGATGATGTGTAGAACCATTTACATTTATGTTTAAACATGTTTGAAATGTAAATGAATACATGTCTATTTAGTGAACATCCATCATGTGTAACAAACATTAATGTCTTGTCCTTTACATTGAACAAATACAATTAATTTTTGTAAAAATACTGAAGTAAAAATTAGACCTTGAACTATTATGGAAAGTTAATTGGCTATTTGGATAGAAAAATATACTTTGTAAAATATCTTCTAATTACTGATCTGTTTTCTTCAGAGGTTTGTTTAAAAACATGTTTAACTTCTTCAACTTATTGAACTGCCTTTTATAGTTCTTTCAATGTAATTTCTCCAATTAGTTACTGTATATAATAAGGAAAAAGCTTTGAACATTTATTCAACTGATAAATATTAAAACTTCAAGATTTACCTAAAAATAATGGACTAGTTGCGAAATGGATCACATAATGCTAAATTATTGTGGCATTTTAAATCATTATTTTATACAAAGTATAAAAAAATCTTAAGATACAAGTCTGTTTGATATTTAGAATAAATATTTTAAAAATGTCAGCTTAGGTTTATCTTATGCAACTTTATTCAATTCCAAATTATAATTTTGATGACTTCAAATTCAATCATGTTTTTTTATGAAATAAGCAAAAACTTAATCATTCATTATTTTGGTTCTAATGAGTAAAGAAATAGGAAAACTAGAATTAGTGTTTTTGACTGGTCAGGTAAAGATTCATAAGCATTTGTAATCCTATGAATTCATATTTGAAGGCGAAATTAATTAAATGGAAAATTTTCATGTTATTAAATTTCATAAACTAATTTGGAGAAATCATTAGAGTTGAGTGGAATGTGGCAAATTCTGAGAATCTATCAAGTGGGAGATTAATTATTGATTGTTGAAAAGCTCTTCACAAATTAAACAAAACTCCAAAGCTTTAAGAGAAGAAGATGTTTGAATTAATGGCAAAGACAATGCTATGTATACTCTGCAACAAGTATATTAATGGTTTTTCCGTTTTTTAAAACAAATGGAATTACTAAAGGCAAACCCATTGTTTATATTGCAAGAAAAGATAAAAATATAAAATCATAACCATTTAAATTATGATGAATATTTTCACTGACAAGTTTTTAGATTATTTAACTTTTTACAAGATTAATCTTTAATAATAAACATCATTATAAACCATAAATAAATAAAATTCAACTTTAAATAAATAATTTCATAAATACATGTCTTAGAAAATGTAAAAAATATATTTCCACAACTACTAATATACCATCAAAACCAAAACATAAGCCAAGAGAATTAAGTACAAACTAACTTTTAAAAAGGCCAAACAGTTCTAACAAAAATATCTGTAAACAAAATTCAAGAAGGTTGAAATGTTTCACATAAAAAAATCTTGTGAAATATCTAAGTTGTAGGAAAAACAATCGATTTATTAGTCTAAATACCTATTTAGTCGATAATACTTATGGTGTCAAAAAAAATTAGTTATGGTTATTCAGGGAAAGTCGACACAATAAGGGATTATAGCATGAGAAAAAATCTTCATTTTGTTATTAAGTAAAGGGATATAATATAGCCAACTGTTTAAATAAAGTGTTGATATATCATAACACAATAAGTTATGCTTTTACCAGCATTAGTGATCATTCAAATTGTAATACAACCATTTTGCATCAACAAATATATAAGAAGAACTCATTTCTGTTTGCAGCACTACACTTATATGCTTCACAGAGGATTAATGTGAAATATGCCGATTTGCTTCTTAATTCATTGATAAAATGTTCTACTTCTTTCCACCAGATCCATTAAATGATTACTTTACTCATGATCACCCAAGTAACACTCATCTAAATCGATTAAAGTTTTACAGCCCACTGATAGCTACTATGATTGCAATATTTATATAAACAATTATTTCACCATATAGCAATGTGGCAATACATTCCTGACCGACGAAGTTATGCAGTTTAATGAAGGGTTTGAAGAAAGAAGGATCTCATACAAAAGTGAATGGATGCTGGGGTTAAGCCAAAACTTTATTGATTGAAAAACACACTGAAGTAATTTTTTATAATAGAAGGAAAAACCTTATTTTTCTACAATGTAAAAACCATAAATAGCAAACAAAGAACAAGATAGTTATTTATATTTTGTGTGTAACCAGATAAATTATTGACCGTTTATATTTTTATGACAAATGGTTCATTTTTTAAGGAAACAGATCAACCATTCTTGCTTTTTATGGAAACTTATAAACCATTCATACTTTTTATGGAAACTTATAAAACATTCAATTTTTTATGGAAACCTATAAACTATTCGTATTTTTCATGGAAAACTTATAAACCATTCATATTTTTTCATGGAAACTTTAAACCATTCATATTTTTTCATGGAAACTTTAAACCATTCTTTTTTATGGAAACTTATAAACTATTCATGTTTTCATGGAAACTTTAAACCATTCATTTCTTATAGAAGCTTTAAACCATTCATTTTTATGGAAGCTTTAAATCATTCATTTTTTCTGGAAACTTTAAACCATTTATTTTTTTCTGGAAACTTTTAAACTATTCATTTTTTCATGGAAATTCGTAAACCTTTTATATTTTTTATGGAAGTGGATGAACTACTTATATTCTTCATAGAAACTGATAAATTTGTTTTTTATGGAACAGGCAATTTAATTTTGTGAGATTACAAAATTATTTATGGAGCTGTTCAATATATATACATATATATATATAAGGCCTTATACTATGATGGTATTCAAAGTAAAGTTTGTGAAATCAATGAATTTCACAACTAAGAAACTTACATTGTAAAATATATTTTCTCTAACTATAAATTTAATAACAAGTTTAACATGTATTTCTAGACATACTTACAATTTCGATTTTATTAGGCAGTCATATAGGAAAGTTTGAATTTTTATTAAAAACAATATTTGGTTTATTATTAATTTAGAATCATAGCATTCACTCTTTGGCCCAAAAACTGCTGCTTAAAAAATAAACTTACTAAATACTGTATGCAAAGAAATAATTAGTTAAATAATAACAAATGATAAATACATTACTTTTAATCCTTGAACAAATAAAAGGTTCCAATAGATTTATATAAACAACGAAAAGTCCCATAATGACAGTCACCAAAATGTTGTTCAGTAATTTTTTTCAAATAAAAGAGGAGCTCATCTTGAAGGCTTGGAATAAATTCCACAATAAACTATCTTCTTACAACATAAAAAGAGTAGTGAGCAATATTTTCTGAAAATATTAATATTATTAATTTGATGTAAAAATTATCAAATATTTTTCAAAACTATTGGGGTATAAACATGAAAGTTAACTGTAAAGAATTTTCAAGCCATACTGGATCATAACATTCATAGTGCATTTAAAATTTTTAGTAGAAAAGACTATAATAAACTCTTTATCCGTTGCCTCAAAAAACACTAGTAATTTATCTCAACCATTTAGTAGTTATGTGAAAAATATTGATCCAACACCAATGAAATTTAAAATGCTCCAACTTCCAAAATTTATTAAAAAGGCTATTTTAGCAAAGGTATGTATTTTAAAACAAATTTTCTGAACATGGGTTGCATAGATAATTATTCTAAATAAACAATTTTATAAAATCGTAAATACAGAAATGAAAGCCGAATAGAAATTTCAAGAAGTAGTTACATCAATATCTGTAAATTGTGTGTGTAAAAAATTGGAAAAAAAGGCAGATGGATTTGTGTCAATATAGTCTAACACAGTTGAGATGCCAGATACAAGTCTGATGACATTTATCACACACATTCCATTTAACACTTTAACTGTTTCTTATAACACTGGTGATACACAAGTTTAATGGCTTATTCCATCTTATGCAACACCAGTGATATAAATCAAGTTAGTTTATGTTTTCAATAAATTTATGTAGGTAAATATTTGCTTGTATAAATTTATAAACTTGATTTGTATCACTGGTTTTACACAAGATGTACTAAGCCATTATACTAATGCATTACCAGTGCTATAAGAAACAGTTAGTGTTAATTTTAAAATAAGAAATAAAATTTAGATATAATAGGGCATCATCAATCAGAGGTAATAAATGGTTTTAGTAAAAGACAAAAACCTAGATTACAGATTAATTGAACTTATAAAAAAATGTAAAATAAAAAACTTGAACATTTGTCTTTACCTCTTATAAAAATAGCGGTACATTTTTTAAGTTCATTAAACCATTGTTTTTAGGGAAAAAATCTATAGAAACTTGTATATTTTTAAGCAAAGTTATTATTTAAGAAAAAATTGTAAATTTATAAAAAAAACTTCAACATTTACCTTCAGCTCTTATAAAAATAGTGAAATATTTTCCAAGTTAATTTGAGCTATATAACGTCATTTTTTAAAGAATATAATAAATAGATTGTTTTGTATTCAAGTAAAGTTATTATTCAGCTCATTATCTACAAACTTTGTTCAATAAAAAAAACTGTGAAATCAAAAGTAAGAAACTAACATTTACCTTCACCTAAATTGTGAACGCGAGACGCTGACGACGGACTGACTCACACATGTCGATTGCAATAGGGTATCTATACGATGGATACTTTAACAGTAAGCAAGAAGACAAACAATGTTCTCAAATATTATGCAAAATTTACCCTATGGTAATGACCCAACATCATATACACAGCAGAAAAACTAACATTTTTGTCCTTTGTAGGAACAGTAGTAAAGAATGGTCATGATAATTAGCTTTTGAATATTGCGAGAGAGAGAAACGCCTGTTGCCACACACTAAAAATTCTTCAAACTCAAGGTCGTCTAAAATATGAATGGAACATCTTGTAATTACAGAACAGAAGCCACGACTACACGAATGTAGTAGAAACCATAGCAACTGAGCCTAATTTAAAAATATATAGTACAAGTACTGTCTAACCAAAGAAAAAATTAAATTGGAGTAAAAAAATTGTCAAATTCAGAAAAATTTGCTTCTGCCCTATCAATCAGTGGTAGTTCATAGAAGCTGGACTTTTATCACAGCTTAATAACTTTCAAAACTTGCTTCAGCAATGTTCATCCATCTCCGGTTTATCGGTTTTACTATTATTTTTCCCACTTTATATTTTAAAACACTAGAAAGGAAAATCTTTGAGATTAATGTTTGAAAAACAAAAACAATATATTTGACATTTTTAACCTTTAGAATTTATTGACAAAACTAAATATATTGACTGACCTTAATTGGTTATACTAGTTAAAGTATTCCTCATATATGCATAACTTTTGGTGTACTGCCAAAAAAAGAAAATTATTAGTATCTATTTATGATATAATTATAAGTCACAAGTAGAATTCAATTTCAAACAAGTCAATTCTGGAGTGTTATTTATCTAAATGTACAAACAATAAATACTTGTGATTACCTTTTGCCTAATAACCAATCCATCAGAGAAGAAGATGCTCCTTGGCTTTCACGTACTAGAAAAAAAAAACATTTTATGACAATCAATAAAGTTAAAAAATTAAAATTAATACTAGTAATCCACGAACCGGACGGTTCAAATGTCTCGCGACGATTCATTCAGTAACTTAAAAAAAAATTCTCTTTAA
>JARUHE010177825.1:0-13824 GCA_031471125.1 Archaeomysis grebnitzkii | reverse complement strand
AACACCAGATGCTGTTGGCAACCGGCGGTGAATGTGCATTGCACCCATAGCCTGGTCCATTGGGACCAAATAAAAAATAATATTGGGTTTGTTTAGAATTAAATTAAAGCGATTCTTTATAAATATATTACAACTGCTAAAACCTAATTTATTATTTTTTTAATTAAAACTTCCATTCGTAATATATTCATCAAACCATATTAAAGAGGTATTAAAAAATTAAACCAGAGGACCGCGGTCACCAATGTCTCGCGTGTACAAAAATCAAGCTTATTTAAAATTGAAAAATTGGCTAACATTTAATGTACACTTCATAACTGTTCATTTGCAATATACATGATAACCAAGTAACAAAAAACCTAAATCTTTACTTAAATATGAAAAAAATGCAAACTCCACAAAAAAATTCATAAAAACCTTTCTCAAAAATACGATTTTCAAAAAATGTTCCTTGAAAATTTTTAGTGTACATCTCATGATTGTTCATTTGAGATACAAGTGACAACTGTAGGTCAGCAAACAAAAATAATGTTTTACTTTAATATTTTGGATACAATTTCTACACTAGAGCAGGATTGATCGATTGTTTAAATAAAGGGGCCATTGCACACCAGAGCAGGAGACTATGGAATAATAGCACCTTAGTAGTTCAAGTTAATACATGGACAATTATACAATTTAAACACATGGTCCAGATAAAGCCAAAACAATCATTGTACTATCACAAAACACCTGGATTATGTGGTACTAGGTTATCCAGTTACCAAAAATAAACTGGATGAACAACGAACCAATATGGTATATAGTTCATTTAATGAAACTAATTGAAATTTTAAAATGGACTAATTATTTTAGAATTTATCAAAAATATAAACTTACGTTTATGGAAATACCGGATTAATTCTAACGGTTAGGAGTCTAAAAAAATAACTGTACTCTTGAAATCCGAATGTTTAAAGAAGAAAAGATTGTACTCTCGTACATGATAGCCATAGGATGGACATCGCAACGAAGAAGTTCAAGAAACAAAGACCATGACCAGCCAGTAAGACAAGTATTTGGGTGAACAAAAATTAATGCAAGGTACCAACAATTAAAATTAGAAGCAAAATATTCACAAAAACTAGAAGAAAGTCCTGAAACTGTACTGGTTCTTTAAGCTTTCGATCGATTGGTTGATTATATAGAGTTTGAGCAAAGCCAGACACTGCACCCGTAAGGTATTCAGCATCATCTTAAACTATCGAGTCAGTGTTACTAAGAAGACTTCGAAAAGTAAAATATATTAAAAATCTTAATAAAAAAACATCCAAAATGTTCGCCTCGAGATAGCCATGATTACAGCTGACCACATGCAAGTCGGTGTGACTCTAAAGTGAACAACATTGAAATGCCAAAGCTTATGATTTGCAACATTGCAGTGGAGAAATTTCAATTTGATTGGCAACGCAAGAATATTATGCACGACAATTGTCGAGATGTCTCAAACCGTGTTGACAAATATTTGTGTCAACCAAAATTAATTTGTAGTTGTTTAAGAATAATTATTTCGGGGAAGGACTAAATTTACTCAAGTTTTACTTATTAGGAGGGAGATTATGCATGACTATTTGCTTAGCTGTTGTACTCCAATGAACTCCGATACGAAAGGATGAGAATTCAAAGTTATGTCCAGGACAGGCTTTTCAATTGGTGTACTATTATCCTTTTAGCACAATGAAAAGCTAACTGGACAGCCAATAAGACAACACTTTGTTAAATGACGCTAACTACTACAGTTCTAACCAAATGATTGAACAAATACATTCATGCAATGCATAGAAGTAAGAATACACGAAGTATACTAAAATATAATAATAAAGTACAAAAACATTTATGAATATGTTAAAGTACTAGAATACACAAATAATGTACCAGAAAGATTTATTACTCACGTCAATGACAACATCGTCGATGTGCGTAACCTTCTCTCGTGATGAAGCGTCGCTTTCAACGATCGTTTGTTTCTGGTTCTCCAATTCTAATGAAGAAACTTCTTTCTCTAAAAATGAAATAAAAATATTAAAAATGTTAAACAAAATCAGGATGATTTTTGGGAGCATTACAGTATTTTACAGAACATAATTTTAACCAATTTAGTTTTGAATAAACTTTATCACAAAGGATATTAATAAAACCAGGTTAATAGAGCGAACAACAGGTTTGCAGTTTATGAATTGCATGCGGTTTGCATATATTTTAATTAATGTAGTCTAGCTGTTGTAATATTATCTATATTTAATGGCTTAGAATATTATTTTTATGGTATATAGCATTGTTTTCAATTTATCGTTGTGTTGGATTTGCTGACAAGGATTGTGGAAGATGGGTCGAAACCAAACACTGCAACCAGATGTTCGGCACAACCAAGTAAATAAATTAGTTCTCACATATACCAACGATAAGATTGTGGTTACTATGTGGTTCCTAAGATTGTGGTTACTATGGTACAGGCACCCTGATTGAGGTTACCAATCCCAGGTATAAAACAATGGTTTAAACCATGCACAGGGTCATGATGGGGCTAAAGAAAATTATACACAATTGGGCAGTAGTGGTCGTTAAGAATGGATATTTAGTACCATTATATAAATAGTATTACTTCTTACATTAGTAAGAGACATTAGTAAATGAAAACAGGAACCGTCGATAAAATTTAAACAATGAAAAACAATATTTCTCATTTCTCATGAGTATTGCTGCAAGGGTAAAAGAACACATTTGAACTAATAGGTTAAATAACATTTATTCTAATTTTTTTATAACAAAGAATAAAAAACATCAGGTTTAAGAATTCAAACTTAATGAAAAAGTTAGAAAAGTTTTCTGAATTTTAATCAATAATAAATAAATAATATTGTGCCAAAATAGAATCGACTCAACTTTCAAATAAGCTCTAAAGTGTTGCTGTAATTTTAATCATTTAAGATTAATTAAAAAAGTGTCTAAAAGTGTATTTATTAAAGTAATGGAATGCTTCAAATGTGAAAATCTTTGGTATGGCAAAAAACGAACTAACTTTCTTTTTAATTTCAAGTTAATTATGTTTAGCGTTTTAAAAGCTTCATATATAAACAAGTTATAACACCAAGCATAGCATTAACTAATTAGAACAAAATACTTCAAACAAAACTAAATGCGTGTTTTTAATGACTTCAAATAATAACACGATAATAAATAAATAGGTTTAAATTGTTTAAATGTTGAAAAATGTTGCGACTGCACTACGTAGGTTCAACTATAGATTCATTAGTAACAACGTACTAACAACCTATAGAGATGAAGTGGCAGGTATTAACAAAAAAAAGAGATTGATAATTTCGATAAATTTATTAGATGCATTTATGCCAGACAAATGGTTGTCATAAGCATCAAAATACATGAAAGTTAATCCTAACAACCAACCTTATTGATAACCGAACGGGTTAATGTCACCTTTAACCATCACGATGACGTACCCGGATGACGTCAACCAAAACCATGCCAAGAACACGCCTCCGGCAATCGTTGGTTATTTTAAGCGTTAATAAACACGAGGCCGATGTCAAGTGATCGAAATTTGTCAAAACAAACAAAATAAAATGAAAACATTGTAAACACCCGCTCAATATGGAGTAGAATGCATACGACTTGGACGGGTGACATTTTAGGTTACAACTCAACTGAAAATCTACATGGCGGCATATTGATAAGAAAATTATGCTTTTAATTTTGCGAACTAGTAGAATTTTTGGCAGCTTGCTATGTCAGTTTTGAATGCATTAAAAGGACAAGATCTTGTTTATACATTAAGATAGTGGCTATCAACTTGACAAGTTGAGGTTTCATCAACTTTAATATTTTTAGTAGAGCCTAACACTAAATAGCTTTAACGCAGTCCTGAATAAATTTAAGATTCAAAGTAAAACTATAAAAATTAATAAGTTGGTAAATCTTTGCACATCTTTGTTTTTATTTACCAAGACATGCGACTGAAATTGGTGCGGTTTTTTCATTTTATATCTGCAAGCCTGCGTTTGCTTGCTGAATTTTAATTCTAATAAAAGTTGCGAAAACGGTAAATTTTAAATAGCCAAGTAAGGCTCAAGCCAACTAGGTTAGTAAATACATTTTAGTTGGAATTAGTGCAATGTTGACAAAAACGACAAGCAAGGTCAAATTTAAAACCTAACCGATTTGATTCAACCAAACTAAATTTAATTTTGTAGTGCCTTTACTGGTTTTATTTATTTTAACAAAATAAACAACTAATTAGGTTGTTCAATTCAATTATTTAATGTATTATAATGTGGAACAAATTATATACAAAAATAATCCTAATTCATTAAATAAATTAAACTTTTCATAACATTGGATATATTTTTAGCTCAAGCTCTTAACATTTCTTTTTTTGCACATTTATGTTTGTAATACAACGTAAAAAGTCTCATAAAAATCAGACCACGCAACCATGTGATACAACCATTTAAATACTTTAGTTTTAAATTTAAAACTAAAAAACAATTTCTTTTAATCTGTTAGTAAACAAGATTAAGCCAATGTTAATTCTGAACATTCAAAACAAATTATTCCAAAGAATATTTAAAAAACAATTCAAACTTAGTTTTATTTAAAGAACAAAAAACTTATTTGTTTATATGTTGGACCGAGGAACAATCATTCAACAGTCAAAACATCGAAATTGGCATTAGTAGTCACATAAAACTATAAGCGTGCCAAAAACCACTTGAGATAAATTAGTCCATCATCTTTCTTGGACAATCTATTTTAAGGTCGCGACTATTCAATCGAAACATTTTGGTATAAGTTTAAACATGTTTAAAAATTTATTTATTTATTGGAACCAAATTTGTATTTGGTAACTACCCAAAAGGAACATTTGAACCAAACATTAGCAAATTAGGATTTAGGTAAATATTTAACCAGTATAAACAATTTAAAAACGACGAACTCATAAAGCTGGATATGGAAGCAAATGGGATTGCTCTAATATAGTCCAAAGCTATTGTTAAATTGTCGCAAGACTTTGTACGATACTATTAAAAAATGATCTACCATAGCGACCATTTACATATTCATAAAATATTTAGATTTAGGGAAAACTATTTTCAGGACGGTGTTTTTGTAGATTTAATTAATTATTCACAAAACATTTAAAGATTTATATGAAGCTTGTATTAATCAATTTGGTATTAAATCTTAATTAGACTACTACAAATGCCAAGGAATAATTCAAAATTATATATTCAAACAGTAAAATTATTGTAGTAAGTATTAGTTAACATTTATCAAGTTCATATTAATTTGTCCAAGAAATAAACTGTCAACCTTTAACAAAAATACTTGCATAAGCATTATCAAGTTAACAGACAAACAGGAAGAAGTTTGTTTATAAACAATTAAGAAATCATCAAAAATCAATTTTTACATGCACGCCATTGTTATTGAATGGCTATTTTGTGATTATTGATACTTCGCAATTGATTGTTTGGGGGTGGGGGGGGAGAGGTGAAGTGACAATTTGACATAAGAATTAAGGTTAATTTAATTATCATTTTAATATCCTATCACGATAATCTTTATACACCTGTGCTTCGAATTGGAAAGGCGACGTCCATAATAATGTAAAGATTTTCATATGCGTTTTTGAAGTGTAGATTTAAAGTTTAAAATTGTTTTGTAGATTCAAAGTTGAAAATTATTAGTTGAACAAATTTCCAGCGCCAGTGCAAATAAATTTGAAGATTAAAAACTATCCAATAAATGGACATTCAAAACAAAATAGAAACCCAATGAACTTATCGCGAGTTACGTGAACAATCTAAATACATTAATTATAGATATTATAAGACAAATTGTATGTCAATTTACAACCTTTTGTAAGTTTTGGCATCAAGTTATTATGATTAATTGTAGTTATTATTATCATAGCTTTAATTATTAATAATCATCCTTACTCAGCAGCTTTCATTAATGGATAATTAATTTTGATCAGTAGCGATAATTTTACTTAAGAACGTGATTTTTGATACATTTGGGTGTTTAGAAGTCTGTAGAAGGTTCTTTACGGTATTGGTTTAAGCTGGTTTAATGACTGCATCATAAGCAAACTTTTGAATTACCTTAATTGATCGGGGGTTATTCAATAATTATTTTCATTATCGTT
This sequence comes from Archaeomysis grebnitzkii, assembly GCA_031471125.1. Taxonomy (NCBI): domain Eukaryota; kingdom Metazoa; phylum Arthropoda; class Malacostraca; order Mysida; family Mysidae; genus Archaeomysis; species Archaeomysis grebnitzkii. Next base: position 7,619 of record JARUHE010177825.1, on the reverse strand, counting down.
TCTTAGACTAAAGGACGAGATGAAGGATCAGATGCAATTATGATGAATGTAGTAAATAAAGCCACCGAATATAAACCAATCTAAGATCAGTCACCAAAAAACTAAAGTTTACTGGCTATTAATCCAATTCACAATATAGTGAATAAGCCGTTCAAATTTGCAGGCATCACTGCGTACAACTTAGCAGCCGTTTTTTTTACGTTCAGATTTAATTCAATGTAATAAGAAAAAAACTTAGTCAAACTCGTTAAAAATTATAATTTATGCCCGCTAAAGTTTAAAAAAATGATTTAACTTCAAATCTACTTACTTTGACTTTGAAGTCCTTCATAATGTACATTCAAGGATATACGATGGCCAGTGATAATCGGTCCTGCAGTGTTCTCCTCTTGGCCTGTTGTGTCTGGAGACATCTTGAAAATTTGGCGATTTCTTGGAGGTAAAACGGCCTTGTCGAAAACTGTTCCGTACCTGCAGGGAAAATGAGAATTAGTTATGGTCGTCAGGAATTTAACAACTAATCATTATCCTAAATACTAAAATACTTTTAAAGTAGCATTGTAAATAATCCTTCTTTGATGCGACTAATTCGTCCCAGTGTGTACTGAAGGGTTCAGTGGTGGATACCAACATTTCAAGGTCGTTTTCCCAACCTGTTTTTTAGGCAGTTTTATGTAACTATTTTGATCAAGAATTAATTGATTGTTAAGTCTTCTGTATTAAATATGACATTTGTTTGTTTTAATAAAGATTTATTTAATTTAATCAGGCTAATAAAATAAATTTAAAAGACTAAAAGTATTAAAAGTACAGAAGCACTTGTTTACATTTTGTACAAATCGTAACTTGATAACAGATTGAATTCAATATATATTCAATTTTAACATTTTTAATTTCATAAAAATCGTTAAAGCTTAGCTCAAGTAACCAGCCAAGAACAATTTATAATTAAATTATAGAGCTACCTATGGATTAGCACAAGAACTTGTTACTTTAAAAAAACATGTATACCACCTTTACAATTAACAGATAAACAAGCACAAGTAAATGCTACGCATTAGAAGCTGTATTTGTATATTCAAAAATGTCTAAATTTTTGGACTCTTTAATATAACTATATATTACTCCTATAATATTAACACTTTCATTTGTTTTAATAAAATTATCTCTAAGCTTTCAAATAAAAACTTTGATAATTATGAAATTGATGACACATTGGTCAGATCTAAAAACTTCAACCAAGTCCTATTAAAAGAATTTTATTGCAAAAAAAGTCTAATCTTTAGTGCTTTCATTTGTTTTAAATAAATTTTTCCCGGTTAACCATGAATTTAACCTCTTAAGGAAATACGGATTTCAGAAAAAAAAATCCTTAACACCAATGTAGAATGATTTTCTTTATTTTTATTCAAGCAAGCTTTGTAAACTAATTTATTCATTACTTTGAAAAAAAAAATGGAGAATCATCGGTCGCCCAACAACAAAAACGGCCAGAGGTCAATTGCAGAAGCTGATTTTTCAAACAGCTTAAAAGATGCGACATTTATGGATTTGTTTTGATTTTTATGGAAATACAAACGTATCGGGAAACGACATTGGTTATACTAAAATTATAACCTCAACCCATCATAACCTTACTTTTCTGTACATAGCCAGTTTTAAAAAATTGGTTTCAATTTTGAAAACTAGGTTGTACGAGACTTAAATATAACAAAAGCTTTATTTTAGTTATTACATTATGAAAATTATCGACAACTTTATTTTAACTCAATTTTGGTTAGAAAAGTTTTTCTTAGTCACTTCTGAAACCAAGCCCTATGGTAAATCATAAGTTTTAGAAGAAAATTTATACGAATAGTATTCAAAGATTAACATGTATTAAGCTTAAATTTTTTGGGGAACAACCAATACAAAGATAAAATTGTTGCTTAGACTATTAGGCAAAAATTAATCAGTTGATTAAAGTTACTCAACAGAATTTATTTTGTTAATAAATACAGGACAGTACAAGTTTTAAAATTTAAATTTAAAACAAATTGAATAATGAATAATCAAATAAATAAAAAAGACTAAGCACTAATTTTACCAAGCTACTCTGGTTTCAATTACAATGGTTGTTTCCTGGCAAATTTACAGATTCGTTCAACTTTCTTTTTATTAACTTTTTTTCCAACACTAAAATATAATAAAGTTTCTACAAGCCACCCTGGCCGTGTTGTATGGGATGAATTAAGTTTAATGAACTTAGGGTTCAAACTCACCCCATGGCAGGTTACTTCTGTCAATAATGGCAACTAAATCTTTAGTTCGACTAGTATTGAAAAACATCAAAATTGTTTTTTAAAATGCAAACAATTTTCAAAGTGCACGAGCTCATTTGTTTGAATTCTTGAGAACAAAAACAAGAAAACTGGCATTGCTTCCAAGCAAATCTGCCAATTATATTTATATATTTTTAAATCATGGTATGATACAAATTCGCTTTCATTTGCGTTCTATTTTGATTTGATTTAGACCCTGGGTGTAGCAAAAAATACGTTTTTTAGTATAACTAAACTAGCATTTTTAAAAAAGTTGATAACAATTTGGCTTTTAGAGTTAACCCTGAGGATGGGAACAGCTGAAAGAAAAACTTATAGACTACATTTAAGATAGACCCGCTAGTCCCAATTCATTATGTACAGCCAAACAAAAAATACAAGTACAGTTTTTAAACGGAATAATAAGAACAAAATTTTTACATTTTTTGTTGTTATAAACTCCACTGTAATAAAAAATACATTGATGTTGGTTATAAGACTTTTGTTGTGATGACAGAGTCGCTATGAAAAATTTTCAGCTCATAAAAATGAAGGTCATCAACTTACTATATAAAATTTATAAGATTATGAATTGGTAAAAAAAAGATCAGGATCAACCAAATATTTTATTTCATTTTTGCAGCATAACCTCAAACCGAAATATAAATCTTCCTTGTTTGCACGTCAGCGATATTCAGTTTTGAATGGTCTAGAATCATGTCGCACATTAAAATTGCAATCTCGACCGCACTTTTTTTGATTCAATCAACGTTTTGGTAATTCAATCATGCTGACACAATGTTTCAAGACCGATTGAATCACAAAGTTGATTGAATCAAGAAAAATTGCTGTCGAGAATATGATCTAAGAAACTTTGTCTAGTCAAACAGGTGGATTTAAATTAAAAGTCTGTGTGACCGTCGATACAGTTCAGTATTAACGCTTAAATTATAGTAATTAAACGGTTTTATTTCATTAATTGAACATCATTTGGATTATTTTTCAGTCGCGGTCCGGTAATACAAGTGTACGCCATTGAATTTATTAAAATTCATTTAGACTCTTTCAGTCATAATTATAAATTATTTAGTTAATCAAATGTGAATAATGCTGAAACTGACACGTGTGGCATAGGTCAACCAATGGACATCAATATCAAAGTATTTTGTGATCAAGAAATAAAAAAGTTTATAACCAAGAATGGAACTAATTACTAACAATAAAAGATCAATAGATAAAATTGTGGAATAATTATTTTTAGTTATTAATAAAATCTTTAACAAAACACATTTTCAAACTCAAATTATTTGAACCCTTCAACGCCTGAATAATTTTAGTCCTAAGAACCAAGTTGAGATTGAAAAACGTTTACGCGAAAGTTTTATTCTGTCCCAAAATAGGTTGAAGGGTTTGAACTTTATGTTGGTTTGAAGTCTTAAACAATTTTGTTTAGATTCTGCGTGTATTCTATTTCATAAATCGAATAATCTGTATAGTTTTAAGAACTTCTTTTTAAGCATTTAAAACGGGTGAAAAACTTTGGCAATGAGAACCATGCTTTAATAAAGATATTTTTATTGTTTATAATTACAGTGACGACTAAATGTTCTAAAAATAATTACAGATACATAAGTTTACAAAATAGTTTAACTTTAAGGCTAAACTAAAAACATTTCACATTTGTAAATAAAGCTTAATAAAAAAAAGCTTAACTAAAAACATTTTTTTAATTTATAAAAAAAAATTAATTTATAAATACATACCGACTATAACTTGGTTGCGTGAAATTAAGTTCCACTGGCATTATCAAACACTTAAAATTCCAACTCCGTAAAAACAAGCACGAGTAAATGCTACGCATTCAGTACGGTTTGTAGAATCAAAAAAAGTTGCTAAATTTGTGTGATTTTTTAATGTTAGGCTACATTATATTAGCACATTCATTTCATTATACATTATATTAAGACATGTCTTTCATTTCCCCCTATAAAATTCTCTGGAAGTCTTCAAATAAAAATCGCAGTTAACCACGAATTTAACAATAAATTGACCAAGTCTAAAAAGTTCCAAAATGTCTTTTTTAGGAAATATTAATTTTTGGCGAATTGTCCTTTAGCCATTCTACCTTAGAATTTCCATTTATTTCATTTGTTTCAAACAAGCTTCTAAGCCTTAAAGTACAAATCTCTTAACCATAAGCTTGAAGTTTCTTACGAAATGTATGTTTTAACAAATCAGATTTCACAAAAAATCCTTAGGTTGTTTATTTTCATTTAAGCAAAGTTTTCAGTAAACAATTTTTTTCAGCATTTTGAAAAACGGCAAATTTTAGGCAAGTACATAACTCCTCCACCATCCCAACAACCTCAATCAGAGGTCAGTTATTAAAGCCGACTTTTCAAACACTGCTTAATAATTTAAAAAAATTAAATAAAACTAATAACTTTAATATTTAAAACTAACAATTTTAAATATTAAAAAACCTAAGAAAAATCCAATTACAACTTGATGCTATAACTATAGCGACATTACTCGCCGCGTTGTAAATTATAAATGCACGTGTTAATGTCATTCACATAAGCAAATATTGTTTACCGATCGATTCCAGTTCATTTGGCCTTCATAAACAATAGAGGCGATCAATAAGTGTTTAATTTATATATGAAAAGTGAAGCATTACTAAGCCCACAAAAATGATCCTGTAAACACGGGACATCTACACCTGCACACCTGTCCGACATATTTGAACAACCCAAACGGTGCAGGGGCGGAACCAGTCACTGCGCCACGACATATACACCTGTACGACATCTTTAAACACCGAACCCAATGGTAAATAGATCGGAACCAGTCATTGCGCCACAACACTCGCAATAAGTAATATAACGTGTTCTCGACCGCATTTTTTCCTGGATTCAACCCAAATCATACAGCATTGTGTCAATGGGATTGAATCGCCAAAAAAATGATTGAAGCAAGAAAAAGTGCGGTCGCGATCACACCCAACACTTTCCTAGACATCAGTGTCAAAATGATGCAGATATATAAAAATGTTATTTTCTGGTTAAATTAATTAATAAGCAAGATATCTTTAAACAATGCATTCTATATTAACCTGTCTTATCCTAACATTCTATAAATAAACTAGACAAATTTGTTACTATTGAAACGATCAACATTTAATCATTTGTTTGCTTTTATTTAATGAGAAACATTAAATTAATATGAAAAGAATAATATATTTGCTGCTAATGGTCAGTGTAGTCAAGCTTTACTACATTGTGATAGTTTCTAAAAAGAAAAATTACTTTTAAACTTTTGATTTAAATGTGCCACAATAATGTAATCGTTGGTAGTCCATGATGCAATGAAGGTGTTTTTCTGTCATTTATGTAACCACTTCGGCTCTCCAGTGAAGTCTCTTCGGCCAGTTTTCAAGATTATCATGCATAATATTTTCAGGCTATGTACAGGAAAGATCTCCGATTACCACACTGCTCTTTCTTATTTTGTTTAGCGACTACCCAAATGAACTCTTGCAGAATAGTTTAGATGTCAAACCTTCTGAAGAACTAACAACTTCACTTATATTTCTTGGCCATATTATCAAGCGAATGGTCTTTCCCGGTCTCACTGGCTTTATAGCCTTTTCCAGTTCATCCATATAGATCCTTCTCCCATTCGTTTAGCGTAATGTGTGCGTTGTAAATACAAGTTAAGTGATATTCCCATTTTATTGTTTCATCAATTGCTTAACTGTTAAATTAAATCCACAAACTAAAATAAAATATTTAAATTTAAGCGTCCTACAACTTTAAAATATACCGCCAAAAAAGATAAAAGTTCATCGAGAAGTTCCATTTTCGTTTTGACGTTAACGATCTAACTAACGCACGTCTAAAGAAGCTCATCATGTATACTAATATTTCAAATAAAGTTTATTTACATAGAAGACTGATACCAATTGTTAACAATTTACGTGTATTCTTGTGAGAAAAGTATATAATTCAACGAATTTCTCTTTTATTTATATACTATATATTTAATTTAAATTCTTGGAACACCTCTAGAAACATTTTTTATTTTGATGATTTGTTGATAGAACCAAGCTGTATTTTAAACATTTAGTTTTGTAAATCGATTTAGACTTTAAAGGAAATAGCACTGGAGTAATGTCATTTGCATAGCCGTAGCATGTTTCCAAATACTAAAAATTTGAAATCTAAACAAAGCATTAACTTTACTATTTTAATGTACCCTACAAACAGCAATTAGAGAGTCGCGTATTGAAACTTTACGAACATACGAACCTAAAATAACGTTGAAATTAAATATTAAAACTAGATAAGTAACGAACAACTTTGATTGTTGATATAATAAAGAAAACGTATTTGTGAGTAATAAAGTAGGAATTTCCGTAGGAAATTAAAAAAGTGGAAGCGGTCACTATAACGAGGTTAAACAGGTAAAGGTGGGTATGATACGCAGCTCCCCCCTTTAATCCACCTGGCAGGGACAACACAGGAAGTCGATCCTCAAGTTAGAAAACATATCCTCGCAGAATAACTTAGAAGGACTCAGTATTACAATGTAAAATATCTATAAATAACTATTAACACTAGCAAAGTTAATAAACATTGAAAATAAAAACGTACCTTGTTATTGGGAACTTATTGTAATCACGGACTAAATTTTGTTTCAAGTTGGTCAATGGGTCCAAATGAGAAAAATCCAGAGATTTTAACTCAAACAAGGAGCGATAAATTTATGTACGAACAGCTCACGTGAGTGTTGAGGTATGAATGAAATCCTTATTCCTACATTAAAAAGGTTGCCAGTTGCCATGTTTTCCTTTGGGTATTTTTTCTTTTAATAATTTTTAGTATAATTTCAGTTTTATTAATAACTTGAAAAATTCGGTCAGTTTTGTTCCAAATACCATATCAAATATCTTGCAGGTAATTACTCAGGAAGCAAATTTTTGTATTTAATTTAAAGAAAAAAATTTGCCTAATTATCCTGAATTTTACCTATTATTGCCAGGTGTCACAGGTGAACATATACGCTATAAACTTTCCAGTCTTTTTTAAATTTAGGTCAGAATTTTTGTTTATTATTTTTATTTGTCGAATTTTCAACTGCGTAGGATAGCAACAAAAACCAAATACATTCGCAAATTTGTAGACATAAGTAAGATTATTATCCCTTGAAGTATGTTAGTATGTAATAATTATTTATACTTATTTTCAGTATTCTTTCTATTTAGGTTTAAAATACTCCTGGTTTGAAATTTGAGAGATGAGCTCAACTGTTGTTACA
>JARUHE010177714.1:0-13824 GCA_031471125.1 Archaeomysis grebnitzkii | reverse complement strand
GTTGAGAAATAAAAAAGATATAGATTTTTGAAAGGGTACTTCAAGACAAAAAACCACACATAGCAATATTATGTACAAGGACTATCGTCCCTGTACGATTAAAAAACAATCAAAAACTCCTTCCTTGAAACATAAAAGCCTCATAAAACAACGAAACAGACTTCGACAACAAAACCTCCAATACCCACAGATCCACATAATAAACTCAGAAACAGACACAACAACAAATAGGACAACAAAACAAACACTCACATACTATGGAACATCATATCTGACCTCCCTAATAAAACTCCAAATAATATCTCAACAAATATTGCACCAACACAATCACACACTCCACCACAACACCATTACATAATAACAACAGGGTTCCACAAAAATGACCACCCACACAAACAATTGCAATAGTATTCAACATATCAAAACCTACACAAGCTCATACACACACAGGGAGGAGTATTTTCACCAGCATTAGTCAATATATATATATGTCATCCCCGCCCGAATCACCACTCAACATACAAAGAATTGCATATGCTGATGAAATTATAGTCCTATCATCCCACACAAACCCACTAACCGCAAATATATAATTATACCAACTCACCCCAGCCCCAGTCGAGTACAGGTGCACACTACACCTACACATCAACAACACACAGCCACCCACATTTAAAGAATCAAAAAACCGGGGGCTCACCTTTCACCTCAAACTTGCATTATCCAAACACATCAAAGACATACACACCAGGAGAACCATAAACATGCTGAAGACCCTCACGACCATACTTTGTGGGGAATCCAAGAAAACATATTGACCATTTACAAACAATGACCAGACCCATAATAGAATACGCCAACGCCATCTGGTCACCCACCACATCACTCACAAACTCAAAACAATATAAAGCACAGCACTGAGAACAGCAACAGGATGCACACTACACACCAACGCACAACACTTATACGAAAATCCAAAAGCCTCCTCATCAAAACCCACCTTCAATTACACGCCTCCTAACTTAGACAAGCCGCACCACATCCCAACCATCCAATCCACTCCCTCTCACGAAAGCAACCAAACCCATTGGTACAAAAAACAAACAACTTTTTCAAAGAACAACAACTACACTATCAACATAGACAAAACACTTAAACAGACAACATACCAAACAATCAAACAACACAATAAACTCACACACACATAAACACACATACCACACACACATAGCCACGATCCACACACAAGCCAGACAACACAACAAACTCCTCAATAGACCAGCACCAGACATAAAGAACAGTGAACAAGCACTACCAAACAACGTGCTCAGAACACTGGAACAGCTCAGAACAAACACATACATCCACACATCTTCAGAAATACCTGAACAAAATAGCTCCCGACACACACTCAACACCAAACTTCCTACTGTGCCAACACCACACATCCGTTCGCATGCTTGTATGTGGAGACAGACTCCACCTCGAAGGCCCTTTAGACGGGCCAGCAGGACCTGTGGTCCTGCTGGCCCATTTGTCGGGCCTCCTGGGGTGTGGTCTCGATCCACCGACGTGAGGGTTCCATCTTCAATGGTTGCGGTCAGCTGCAGATGCAGATGCGAAAATTTGTATCCAAACCTGCAGATTTCTAGACTTTGCATCCCGTCTAGCAACTCGTTATACAACCGTGAATCTACTGTGTGTTAAGAACTTTATCAGTTCAGTAGAATGCCCAGAAGTATTTTTCTATTTTGAAGTGTACCTTTGTTTATGATCGTATTTAAGTTTTTATTTCATAAAAATAAATATATTACACATAATTACAAAGTTATTTTGAAATAAAACAAATATAAATAAATCATTAACCTTGGGATCTACGCATAGTGTTCTTTAAAACCATCGTTACTGATAAAGTTGGTAAGACACAGTAAATTCACGGTTGTATAACAAGTTGCTAGACGGGATGCAAAGTCTAGATTCACGGATGCAAAATCTAGAAATCTTCAGGTTTGGATGCAAATTTTCGCATCTGCATCTGCATCGACCGTAACCAATGTCAAAGATGTATTGGGGTCGACAACAATACATCTCGTTCCTTCCAGTAAACTGTATGGTGTGACAACTAAAGTTGCGACTTGAGGGCACCATCTTCAATGTCAAAGATGTAGTGGTGAGACAACTAAAGTTGTGACTAATGTCTACTTTTTCAACGTCTGTATTTAATGGGTAGTGGGAGGGATAGCTGCTGAGTCTAAAATAAAGATCAATGGTCCTAATTTCGTTGGTGATGTAGTAATATTGGAAACATTGTTGCATCCCTGGAAAACTTAGTCAGGAAGTAGTCCATAGAGCTTGTAGCTTCGAGGACTAAAAACACATTATCTGAATTTGGTAATGTTTTGAATGGGGACATGGAACCCATTCAGTGGTTTGAGTGCAAGGCGAGAGAGTTGAAACTTTTCATTAATTCTGCATAGATAGGCATTGCAATAAGTAGTGACAGAGAATGCAGCTCGGAGATCAATAGACACCTGGGGTTAGCCTCCACTGTGACGAACTCACTTGAACGTAGTATTTCTAAGTGTCAATATTTTGCAGAAGGACTAATACGATGCGTTTCGGGGCTTTTGTTCTTTATGTTTTGCTATATTGCAGTGAGGCTTGCACGATCGGAGGGTTGTCTGAACTTATTTTCTACGCCAGTCTTGTGCAGAATTGTTGGGTACACTGGACGACTTTTTTTCGTAACGATACAGTGCTTCGTTTGTGAGGCTGAGCTGATCCAAATGGCCTGTATGCTTTGAGGCGCCAATTGCGACTACTTTGGCATGTGAACAAGTTCTGTGATGCGGATCCAGTGAAAGTGGTTCTATTTGCTGAGACAGATCACTTTGGAGACTTTTTTGAATCACAAATGTTGTTTTATAGCAGATTTAAAACTCTAGTTTCTGACTAATATTTCCATCTTTGTAAACAAAAAATAATGTAAAGGGAATATAGTAAAATTAGTACAAATATAGAAAACAAATTAAGATATAGCCTAACATAGACATATAAGGAAAAAATCTTAATCTCGTCATCAGTAAATATTAAATCTTTACAATATAAACAATGTTTTAATTTTTCAAAAATAAACAGCTTTATTGGTTTTGTATAATTTTCTAGTATGGATCACCTGCTGGTTTCTTGGGAGTTGGTCTCCACTCCTATAAACTGTACCCGTTCAGCAAGTTTTCCTACGTAGACTACGTATCTCAAGTGATTATTCATCCAAGCTACGAGTCTAACTACGATGGTGACGACGTGGCGTTGTTAAGAACTCATTCAACTATTTTGGTGAGACAACTTACAAAACAAACGATGAAATATAAAACAAATGTGTGTTCGTTAATGTGAATCAAGCATATAAACAGTACCCAGAAACTATTTAACACAGCGTGGTTATGTAAGAACTATTGTCCCATTAAATGTGGTACATTCAAAACAGGTCCCCACTCGTGGTTCTGTACCGGAACCAAATGAACTAACATGAAGCTCAAACTTTTAAAATTTAGTTTAAATTTTAATGATAATTAATTAACATTTGAGATTCTAATTGACAAATTATATCACCAGATGAAATAATTTACTACTAGTAATGTATTTATTACTATGGAAAGCATTGAAATTTACATAAATGCGTTAAAATTTCAAATAGCTAAAACATTATTTCCTAATTGAAATATGGAGCTTAGGTTCATTATCTCAAAAGAGAGCATTTGATGGCATTTTATTTGGAGTAAGAGGAGCTTAACAGACGATTGTCAAGGTTTATCAATTTCTTTTATTAAATTAGTTTCCTATCCTATAAATGTTTTTCATTAACGTTAAAATGTGTTTATGGTAATGTACATATATATATGTTCTTCATAATATTATAAATGCTATTTGTGAAGTATAAACAATACATTCCATACACTCTACTAGCCTAATGCTATGCATAATCAACGTAAGCATTCAGTCTAAATTATCAACAAAAATATGTACTATATATATTGTTAATTGGCTCATTCAAATCGTATTATTATAATTAAGAAACCAGAATTGTTTAAATTTTAAGTAATTTAATTTGTGTCACTTTAAGCACCAACTCAAATACTAAGGAACATTTCATTGCACTTTCATTTTTTAATAATTAACTGCAGTTTGACATTTGGAAACTGCCTATTTGCATGCCCTTCTTGTATGATGACTATGACAACAGAGAATCCTTTGTGTTAGGCTATGGACTGAATGCTCAAAACGACGGCAAGATGAGTATAGAGCTTGAGCAGCTTAACGTTACGGTAATTTTTGTTCAATCTCTAATATTATTGCTTGTCAGACAAAACATTCCAGAACTTATATAAACAGAACTATTTCCGATCTTATTATGAGAACAATTATTCTAGATCTCGTTACCAGAGGAGAAATTTCAGATCTTATTATCAATAAATATTTTACACCTTATTATCAATAATTATTTGACATCTTTTTGACGAATAAAATTTCCAGATCTTTTCCAAAGAGTCTTGCACAGAAGAAACGGCCGTAAAAAGGCCCAGAAGTCCCTCCTTGTTGTGCACAAGAACCCCCAAAAAGTCTGTCTGGGAGGGAGACTCAGGAGGACCCCTTGTCGTTAAGGATGACCAAGGAAGATTTCACTTGGTGAAGCGTTTTTGCTTTATCCTTCATTTTATTTTTGTTTGTTTTATTTATTTTATTTGTTTTATTTGTCTTGTTATTTTATTTGTTTTATTTGTTATGTCTTTTATTTTCTTAATCTTTTTACTTATCTGTTGGATTTGTTTTATTTATCTATTTCATTAATATGTTTATTTTGTTTTATTTATTTTATCAATTTTTGTATTTAATTTATTTTGTTTATTCTGTCTATTTTTTTTGTTTAATTTATTTTTATATTATATTTTTTATTTTTAATAAAGTAAAGTTATCTAAAAGTTATTTATGTTTAACTCTATTTAGAACAAAGTAAATTTATCTTTATTTACAACGAAGTGAAGTTACCCAAAAGTTATTTATATTTATCTCTATTTAGAATAAAATAGTTTATCTTTATTTATCTCTATTTATAATGAAGTAAAATCATATAAAATATATTTATATTTATTTATATTAAGACTAAAATAGTTTATATTTATTTATTTATTTATTTTTTATATTTATCTTTATCTATAATGAAATAAAGTTATTTAAAATTGTATATTTTTATCTCTATTTAAAATGAAGTAAAGTTCGATGTACGTTTTTTATATTTATCTCTATTTATAATGAAGTAAAGTTATATATAAGTATTTTAAAATTATCTCGATTTAAAATAAAGTAAAGTTGTATATAAGTTTTTTTCTTTATCTATATTTATAATGAAGTAAAGTTATAAATAGTTTCTTTTATATTTATTTCTATTTGTAATGAAGTAAAGTTATATATAAGTTTTTTACATTTATCTCTATTTATTTATATTTATAATGAATTAAATGTTATATATATTTTTTTTAATTTGGTTCTGTTTATAATGAATTAAATATATATTGTATATACTTTTTTTATTTATCTCTATTAGTAATGAAACAAAGTTATATATAAGTTTTGTATATTCATCTTTATTTACAATGAAGTAAAGCTATATTTATTTTTTATTTAGCTCTATTTAGCTCTATTTATAATGAAGCAATGTTATATATAATTTTTTTTATATTATTATTTATTTAAATGAAGTAAAGTTCTATATAAGTTTTTTATGTTTATCTCTATTTATAATAAAGTAAAGTTATATATAAGTTTTTTATGTGTATCTCTATTTAAAATAAATTAAAGTTATATATAACTTTTTTTATGTATCTCTATTTATAATGAAGTAAAGTTATAAATATGTTTTTTATATTTATCTCTATTTGTAATGGAGTAAAGTTATATATATTTATTTTTTATTTTTATCTCTATGTATAATGAAGTAATGATATACTGTATATACTATTTTCATTTATCTCTAATTATAATGAAGTAAAGTTATATACAAGGATTTTTTACATTTATTTCTATTTATAATGAAGTAAAGTTATATATCATTTTTTTATTTATCTCTATTTATAATTTAGTAAGGTTATATATAAGTTTTTTTCTCTATTTATAAGGAAATAAAGTTATATCATTTTTTCTTGTTTATCTCTATTTATTATGAACTAAAGTTATATATCATTTTTTTATATTTATCTCTAAATATAATATCTCTAATATATACAATTTTTGTATTTATCTCGGTTTATAATGAAGTAGAGTTATATATGTTTACTTTTTCTGTATTTATAAAGAATTAAAATTATATATCATTTTTTTTATTTATCTCTAATTATAATGAAATAAACTTATATATTTTTTTTATTTATCTCTATTCATAATGAAGTAAAGTTATATATCATTATTTTTTATTTATTTCTATTTATAATGAAGTAAAAGTTATATAACAACAACAACAACAACAACAACAATCCATTTATTTCTGACAAAACATCAGGTATTACATGACACTTGTTTATATTTATAATATTTTACAAAAATAATAGATTATAGTGTTTATATTTTATATGTTATATGTTTTGATGCGTCAATAACGATTTTCGCATTTTATATTTAAAAGAATTGAGATACGGGCTTTGTCGTATGTCCAAATTTAACATTCCATGCTTCTGCACATCTCACATTTAGCATTTTCTTTCCAGTTGATTTTCTTCTGTGTGGTACATACAAGTGGTGACTCTGTCTAGTTGTTCTATTTATTAATTGTTGATTTTCTTTTAGTACCATATATCATCCTGGTGTTAGCTTATTTAGGATTTTAAGTCTATGAGCACGGAGTTGCAACTTGTTGGTGTTTTTTATGTTTAACATATTCAGTTCTTCCATTAATGGGGTGACGTGATTTTTTCTACGGTAGGTACCGCCACTTATTATTTTAACCGCAAAATTTTGACATTTTTGGGCTGTATATAATACTTTTTGTGAACATGTATCCCATATTGTTGAAAAGTACTTTAGATGGGATAGAGCAAGATTATTGACAGCTATTAATCTAAATTGTTTATCTAGTAGGTGTCTTATCCTGTTTATTCTTATAAGTGCGTAGTTAGATTTGGTAGTTATTTTGTTAACATGTGTTTGAAATTGTATTAATTTATCTAGATGCACTCCAAGGCTTCGAGATGTTTCTGATGAATAGATTTAATTTTTTTATATTTAGCTCTGTTTATAATGAAGTAAAGTTATATATAATTTTTTTTATTTATCTCTATTTATAATGAAGTAAGGTTATAGATAATTTTTTTGTTTATCTCTATTTATAATCACGTAAAGTTATATATGTTTTTTTTTATTTATCTCTATTTCTAATGAAATAAAGTTATATGTAATTTTTTGTTTATCTCTATTTATAATGAAGTAAGGTTATAGATAATTTTTTGTATGTATCTCTATTTATAATGAAGTAAAGTTATATATAAGTTTTTAAAATTTATCTCTATTCTTAATGAAGTAAAGCTATATATAGATTTTTTATATTCATCTTTATTTATAATAAAGTAAAGTTGTATATAAGTTTTTTCTTATATTTATGTCTATTTATAATGAAGTAGAGTTATATATAAGTTTTGTTTTAGATTTATCTCTATCTATAATGAAGTAAAGTTATATGATTTTTTTTATTTATCTCTATTTATAATGAAGTAAAGTTATATATAATTGTTTTATAACTATTTCTATTTATAATGAAGTAAAGTTATATATGTTTTTTTTTGTATTTATATCTATTTATAATGCAGTACAGTTATATATGTTTTTTTATTTACGTCTATTTATAATACTGTAAAGTTATATATAGTTTTTTATTTATCACTATTTTGAATGAAATAAAGATATATGTAATTTCTTGTTTATCTCTATTTATAATGAAGTAAAGTTATATATAATTTGTTTTATTTATCTCTATTTATAATGAACTAAAGTTATAAATATATTTTTTATTTATCTCTATTTATAATGAAGTAAAGTTATAAATAGTTTTTTATTTATCTCTATTTATAATGAAGTAAAGTTTTATATCATTTTTTATCCATCTCTATTTATAATGAAGTAAGGTTTTATATTTTTTTATTTATAATGAGGTAAAGTTTTAATTCAGTTCAATTTTTCTTTTCAGGCTGGAGTAATTTCAGGAGGTTTACCGGGCGAGGAAGATTATACAAATGTCTTAGTCGTGTACACCGCAGTGCGAGATGTCTTGCAATGGATAATAAGCAAGACTCGAGATGCTTATTATTGCA
The DNA here is from genome assembly GCA_031471125.1 of Archaeomysis grebnitzkii. NCBI lineage: Eukaryota > Metazoa > Arthropoda > Malacostraca > Mysida > Mysidae > Archaeomysis > Archaeomysis grebnitzkii. The sequence goes on along the minus strand of JARUHE010177714.1, from coordinate 5,470 downwards.
CAACTTGATTGAAAAACACTTTTTAATGTTTGAAAAAGAATAACAACTAATATTTTTAAAATTTATTCTTTGTTTGTATAAATATAATTTACCTGTTTTGTAAATATAAACATACGCCCTTCCAACAAGTTTAACTCTTCCCCATATGTATACAATTTAGCTAAAGTTTCTATAAGCTAATGATAGTCAGTATTTAAAAAAATTATACCATAAATTTAATAACGGTTCCCACTGCTCATCAACGATTTAAAGAAATGAAAAACTTTCAATGTAAATTTAAAATTTTGTAAAAAAAATTATTAAACTCATTTTCAATAAATTGATAAACATTTATATTGACAGCGATCTGGCTTGTGTATTTATTCAGACCAGATTTGTGTTGCGAAGATTTAATCAGCTGCTTTATACAAGCTGTGACGTTTGCATCAGCCATTTTGAAAAGTCTGTCGTCTGCAAGGGTAATGGAGATTTACGATTATGATTTATTTGGTGGTTAATTACAGTTTTATTTGTTAATAACAAACAACGGTTTTATTTAAATCATCGCGAGAAGGAGAAGTTAGGCCAGGCTTTCTTAACACCGTTTTCTTAGGTGGCCACCTCGTAGAAAATGAATATTACCATGCGTGAACCACATGATTATAAAATTAATTTACAGGAGTATTTAACCCGAATTCAACCCATCTACCTCATTGTGGTGGTGGGGGTGGGGGTGAATACTTCAACTTTGAAGTGGCCAAGCGGATGGGCTCTGGACGTGGAAGAGAAGTGGAGGACTCACCACGTCATTTTCCTCAAGAAAAACCAAGAACTCGCAAACAACAACAAACGATGTCCCAAACAGCGTGTATGGTGGTCACACCGATGAAGATGTGCCTGCCTCACTCGGCCGAGTATGTCATGAGCAGAAGGTGGCGCTCGTCCGTCATCAGGCTACTGGCTGCGGTGCAAGCAGGAAGAGGAATGAAACCTGGAATGTTCGCACAATGTACCAGGCTGGTAAATTGATAAATGTACATAGGGAAATAAATAAAAATATTGAAGATTTACATCTTGGACTGGCGGAAATGAGATGGCCGGGAGTTGGAGACGTGCGGTTGAAGGGAGGAGGAAAATTCATCTACTCGGGAGAAGTCATGGCTGAAAAGGGAGGCGGACTCATGATATCTGCAGAAACTATGAAATGTTTTCAAGGTTACTAGGCGAACTCCGACAGAGTGCTACTCGTTAAATAAGCGGGAAGCCTTTCAACATGTGCTTCGTACAAGTATACGCCCCTACTGCTGAAGCAGAAGAAGAGGAGGTTGACAGGTTCTACGAACAGATAGGAAAAACAAAACAATTTGTAATGGGTGATTTGAATGCTAAGGTAGGGAGGGGAAGAGGTGGAGATGTTGTTGGGCCACATGGCCTTGGCCAACCAAATAAGAAAGCTGAAAGGTCGATAGATTGGTGCCAGAGAAATTGCATCATCATCTTAAACACTTGGTTTGAACAACACCATCGAAGACTATGGACATGGAAAAGTTCGGGACGCAGAGTAAGAAATCAAATAGATTTCTTTACAATAAATAGAAGACTCAGAAATGCTGTAAAGAATGTTCGCACATACTCAGGAGCTGATTGCGGAAGTTATTATGTCTCGCTGGTGGCAGAGATAAGACTTAGTGTGAGGAAAAAGAAAAGTCCATGCAAAGTTCAAGGAGAGAACGAACCCTTTTACGAAATGACGATTGTAGAGATACTTTCGCAATGACGGTCATAAATAAATATGAGCTACTTAAAGAAGATGCAAACCTAGAAAACTTCACTGAAAGATGGCAAGCACTGGCTGAAGCACTAAGAGAAGGGAGTGCCACACTGCCCGCAAAGAGGAATAAGAAAAAGACATGGATGACCGATGATATTTTAGATTTGAGAGATGAAAGAAAAAGAAGCAAAAATGGGCCAACAGAGTGATACAGAGAATTAAATAGGCTTCTTCATTGCGAATATATTTCAGCGAAGAATAGATGGATGAGTCAACACTGTGATGATATAGCGGACTTGATGAATAGAAATAAAAGAACAGCAGCTGGAGGAGCAATATTGACCAGAGATTAGAGAGTTGTTATGGAGTCTGAATAAGTAGCAGGCAGATGGTATGAATATGTGGGATAACCTTTCTATGACGACAAGCCAGACCAGTATCATCTGAGGGATAATGAAGAGGGACCACCTGTAACCAAGGATGAGATCCGAAAAGCGATTACAGGAATGAGGTCTGGTAGAACCGAGGGTGAAGATGGGATGTGCGTGGAGATGTTGAGGGCGTTGGGGGAATTTGCTGTGGAGGAGGTGACAACTACAGCAAACATGATATATGAAACAGGAGAAGTAACACAGAGATGTACATATCAATCTTTATAGCAATATGAAAAATACAAGGAACATTACAATGCAATAAACACAGAACTATAAGTATAATGAACCATGTAACAAAATAATGTTGGGTAGAATACGAAACAGAACTGGCCCTGAAATTGATTGGGAGGAGTTTGGTTTCGCCAAAGATAAGTGAACTCGAAATGTCATTTTTGTACTAAGGATGTTGGGAGAACGGATGATTGAAGTGAGGAAGAAATTATACATCTGTTATGTCGACTATAAGAAGGCTTTTGATAAAGTGAAAAATACAGATCTCATGCAGATGCTGGAGGATATAGAGGTAAACGGCAAAGATATTAGGCTTTTAAGAAACCTATATTGGAAGCAAGAAGCTTTATTACGTTTTGGAGACGCAGAAACAGCCGCCCAAAACATAAGACGAGGAATACGACAGGGATGCGTGTTTTCGCCTGAACTGTTCAAACTGTACGGAGAGAAGATCATGAGAGAAATCGCGCACTTAGAGGTTATTAAAGTAGGAGGTGTGAATATAAACAGTATACGATATGCAGATGACACAGTGCTGCTAGCAGGCTCACCAGAGAAGCAAGGTGAGAGGATTGACCATCAACACAGGAAGAGGGGAAACAGAGGCAATGATAATTCAATGTTTGCAGGACGACAATGAAAGGCTTACTCTGACTGTGGAGGGAGAAGCTATACAGCAGTTAGACAGTTATATTTACTTGGGATAGCAAAGGGGGCCTTTGAGAAATTAAAAAAGCTGTTGACAAATAGAAAGTTGTCGGAAAAAGTTCGTAAAAAGTTTCATCTTGTCAACGCTGCTATATGGATGCGACACCTGAACACTTTAAGCAGCATTGAGTGGGAGGTCTTCTAGGAAGTGAGTGCCCAGCGAGAATTAGTTAACACCATTCGATTCAGACAGAAGTGATTCCTGGGACACGTCATGAGAAGGAATGAATTGGAAAACATATGTCTCACTGGAAAAAAGAGGGCAGAAGGGGGAGGCCAAGAAAGAAGTATATGGACACAATAGTGGAGGCCGTGAGCGGACGGCTGTCGGCGGCGAGGCTGCTGCAAGGCGCGCTCGACAGAGAGAGCTGGCGGGTCATGGTTACCTACGTCCAAGAGGATACGGCACTTTGGTAAGGTAAGGTAAGGTAGTTAGTTACCTTTAAAAAATCTAAGAGCAGTTTGTTTTTGTCTCTGATATTTGCATAAGGACATATAAATGATAATTATTTACATAATACATGTTTAATTACCAATACTTTGAACAGTTACGTGAGTAGTTGGAAAAAACAATCTATACTAAGATTAACATACAAATTTTGAAATATTTTTAGTAAATTCTTATATGAAACGTTTCATACGATTAAATTGTGTTAATAAGAGATATATTTATATCCCAAATATTCTTAGCGAGATGAGTACTGCTTTCTGCAAGACAAAAAGTTCAAAGATCTAGTTTTTTCGATATGCATGCCAAATAAAATGGATTGTAAGGACTTGCTTAAATAAAGTATCCCCCATGCATTCAATCATTACGCATTAGTGAAGCTTTGACACAAAATTGTATGTTTTGAATTATTCAAACTTTGAGTAAAACCTTGTCATGACACCTTCAAACATATAAAGCAAGTTACTACCATATAAATAAAGAAACAGCACCTCAAATCAAGGGACCTTTGTAGGTGGCTCGTAGGAATCACTATAGTAGTTTCGGGACCATCTGTTGAAGAAACCTTGTTCTTGGCTATAATTAAAATTATTGATTGTGTTGACATATATCAATGAAAAAGAAACTTATACGGTTTTAATATTTATGAAAAGAGATAGCACTTAAATACTCTGAAGTCTCAATAACGTTTAATCTTGAAGGTATGAAATTACTTCTGCAAACGGCTAGACTGTTACTATGTTCGACATTATGGCTGTTAGTTTCGGCATTTTGAATCATGGATAAATAAACAACAGGTCATCCAGTGTCTTACTTTATCATCTCTTTATAATCAAAAAACATTATTATTGACCAAATGTTTACTTTTCATTTATTCATATTCAAAATTAAAAGATTATATTTATTGGAGTTTCTTTCTTAAACTTTCCTTTGAAGAAAATATTCTAGTTCATACAATTATGCGTGAAACTACAGATACCATTAACTAGACCTTCAAACATTATGTGTTTAATTCAATGATTCAAGTTAATCAATTCCACTAAAAGTGGTTTGTAGCTCATTATTCAAAATTGTATTTATTGGAAATATCATCTGGCACCATATTAAAACACTTTCTACCCAAACATATATGAAACCAACCAAAAACAGGAAGCAACAAACAATAAATAATGCGAAAATAGCTTGAATGCTTGTTAAAGCTAATCAAAGTATTAACCAACAGTTTGACAGCTTCTAAAATGTTTTAAAATTGTAATCTTCTAACAATAGCAGTAATATCAATATACAAAATGAGACTAATATGGTAGCAGCAACTTTATCCAGGTGTCAGATAAAAACATGGATGTCTTACGCTATACAAATCCAATTGTGAATGATGAAATTTCAACACTATCAAGAAATTTAAGGTCACATCAAGCATAATCTGAATTTTTGTTAATTTTGTAATTTTATGTAATCAAAACTGTCGATTCGAAGGTAGAATGCCTGAAGGATTTCCTTTGCCAAAAAACAGAACTTTTAGAATTTTTTAAATTTAACCAAGATTGTTATAAGAAAGCTTAGAGAGAATTTTATTCCAAACGAATGTAAGAAAAATGTAAATATAAAAATATATAGAATTGTATTCAACAAAAACATAAGTGCGTAGCATTCATTTGTGCTTGTTTACATACACACATATGCACACACACACACCCTACTGCACATACACAAACACATACACATACACACCTAACCGCACAGACACACATACCCACGAAATTGCACACACAGACACCCAACTGTACACACATCATCCAACTGCACACACATCACCAAACTGCACACACACACACACACACACACACACACACACACACACACACACACACACACACACACACAAACACACACACACAC
>JARUHE010177603.1:0-13825 GCA_031471125.1 Archaeomysis grebnitzkii | reverse complement strand
TATTTTCAAACTGGAGTTTTATTTTCACCAAAAAGCTTGGTAGGTCCTAAGTCATTTTGCGGTAGCTGTATATATATTTATATATATATAGATATACAGATATATAGATATAGATATATAGATATATCTATATATATATCTATATATATATATCTATATATATATCTATATATATATATATATCTGTGTATATTTATACATATGTCTATGTGTGTGTATATTTATACATATGTCTATGTGTGTGTGTGTAAATATAGTTATTTAAATTTGATATACATTGCTGGAACAAATCTGCAAATCCACTTTGGTAGACTATGTTCTTTACAAATGTGAGCATAAATATATTTGTGATTTTATTTAGGCTTCAGAGGATATTAATCAGTATCATGTTCTGAACAAAAGTTATTTAAAATTGTAAACAATCCCCATTTTGACCAGGGCTGCGGAGTCAGAGCCTTTTTTGGTGGAGTCGGTGTCGGGAGTCTGAAAATTTGTACCGACTCTGACTCCGGCTATGAAAATTATTATAATTTATGTAAATAAAACTTATTTATAATCTAAGGCTTACATTGAGTGTTTGTAAAGTGTTTTTCTAAATGGTTAGAAATTATTGGTATTAAATACTATTAATTTATGAAACTTGAAAGTTGAAACTAATTTATAAGTTTATAAGTATAAAAAATATTATTATAAAATTGTGTGTTGGAGTCAGAGTCGGTGACATTCAAATTACTGGAGTCGGAGTCGGCTTCGGACATTTTATGTACCGACTCCGCAGCCCTGATTTTGACATAATAAAAAATATGAATTCGCAAAATTTTTTATGTTTTATAACATCTTCAGATGATTTTTTTATGAAAGTGTTGATTTATCAAAATTTATCACTCTTGTGAAAATGCTCTAAAACTAAAAGAATCCTTTGAACACCACTTAGTTTTTAATTGTATTACGTTAATGCACTTTAATTTAATTTAATTAGTTTTTAGGATAGATATGGAAGCTAAAATGTCAATTTGTAAAAAGCTTGGTGTTCAATAATTTTATTCATGTAAAAAAATACCTCGTTGTTGTATTTTCCTAAACAAATATGTTTTGTCCAAAAAAATTGGAAGTTTTCATTTTTATTTAAATTAATGAAAAATATAGATAGAATTCCCAGTGCAACCTGTGAGCATCTCCCAGATAGGCGTGTTTGTATATGGCTCTGTGCTGTGTTTTAAATGTTCACAAATTATTTCCATTGTTGAAAATATATATTTAAACCAAGCAGGTAGGCCTAATCACATATTTTTTAAATTTCTCCCATATTTTCAAAAAAAGGAGGTTATTCCTAAACCTACTTTTCTATTTCGGCACACTGGCGACATGTTACTCTTTTTAAAGTTTCACCGGAAATGTTGTGAAAACACATCCCATCTTATGACAAGACTGCTGATCTTTGAAATGAAAAAATATTTGGCCAAACTTTACTTTAGATCCCTTAATCAGATCTAGCAACTTTAACAAGAAAGTACTACCAATTTATGGAGGTTTTTAGTTGTTCAAGGTTAACCTTTATTTGTGATTTATGTTAGGTTAGGTTATTTCAGGTAAGGTAAGGTACTATTTCACAAAATAAATGTAATATTAATGTTTTTAATGTTCAGTACTTTCAGTACTTTTTTCAGTTTGTCGATTTTCTTAGCTAAACCCCGGAATTCCAACAATTAACTTTTTTGGAAAAAAATTCCATTTATAAAACTAACTATTTTCAAAATATCAATGAGTTAAATACTTTCATTGAAAGAAGAAAAATATAGCCTATGGCTTGTTATAATTGTTTACAGGCAATCGAATCAGTTGAAGTACTAAGAAAATTCTTTCATTCTAGTTTGTTGCATAATTTTCTATTTCTAACCAAACATCAGTTAATCAAAAATTCTTAAAAACCGTACAGTTTATCATGTTTTGAACTTTTCATGGCTTGAGAAATTAATTTCTATTCTTAGCCTAATACAGGGTGCCAGAATTATTTTTTTATTTCAAAGATGTCATATTTTGGTATTTTTCAGTTTTCATCACAGTTATGCACTTGTTTAAGGCATTTATTTTGCTAAAGAGGAAGACAAAAGTCTGGAAGGACAAAAAATATTGTTTTTGGCACATTGGTAGAATGAATTGATCTGTTTTCAGGGTGTGACTAGTTGTCAAAACATATTTTTCAGTTTTAATTACAAAATTAATTTCTGTTCAACACAGATGAACAGCTTTATTTTTTTTCTGAAACACAAAGATTCTCATTTTATGTCAAGACAGGACTACTACTGCAATAAATGGCAAAACCTGAAAAATAATGAATTAATTGCTTCAATTTAAAAAAAATTGATTTCAGGTGAAAAATTCCATTTCCACTTTTTACAAAATTTTATAATTCCAACAATCGCAAATTTTAAAATTGGCACACAGCTTTTTTTTTAGGGATCTAAAGTAAAGTTTTGCCTTTAAATATTTGGTTAATGCTAGGTTAGGTTAAAGGTTAGTTTAGTTTAGTTTTAGTAAGATAAGATGTTGTGTTTATTACGTTCAATGGCGGCTAATTACGTTCAATGGAGTGCTGAAATATCAAACTTTAAATTCCTTTTAGGGACTTAAAAATGAATTTCCCCCGGATTTAACCTTCATATTCGTTGAAAGCATATCAAAATCTTTAGGAAAAACTCATTTTCTATGTGGAAATATGATTTTGGAATCTCCCCTACCTTAACCTATATTTCTGATGCATAAAATGAAAATGTTTTTCACGTATTGTTGTCAACAGCATTAGAACACCAACTTTCAAGTTACATTGGAACATTGGGACACAAAACATGTTTAGATCAGTGATCGATATTTACTTAAGTTGCCCTTTAAGTTGAACAGTTTTCTTTGTATGCTAGGACTGGCTGTTATATTTCTAAATGATTAACAAACCAGGGTTGCTACTCTAATTTTTCGAATATCCCAAGTATTGACCTCAAAAAACCCCCGGGTTATAAAATAATTCTCAAGATAGTGAAATTGTTAAGATAAACAGAGAAAACATTAAACTTTAAGATATTTAATTATAAGCATTCACTTCTTTTTCTTCTGCTAACAGACAGAAGCTTTTGTTCATTTTTTCTGTTGTTTTTTAGTTTTTTAGGCCAAAGCCAAGGAGGAAAAACCAATGGACGAATACCAAGCCAATCAATATGCATGACTAACTGGTAGAAAGTGCGGGAGTTTCACCCACTAAAAAAAACATGAGTTCTGGAACAGACAGACATTTCACTCTGAAAGAACCAAAGACTATGCAACCAAAGATGGGCCCAAAACAAAACAAATGCTGCTAGGAAACGACTAGAAATTACCTTACAATTAAGTTTTAAATTAAATTAAAATAAAATGAAGATGAAGCAAATGATCATTAAGCAGAAGCAGGAACCGCTACATCCATACTAAAATCAGCTTGCCCACTTGACCGGAATAATAATTAAAAATGTCAATGTTATTAAAATAAACAATTGTTTTTTATTTTTCTTAACAAAAATAAAATATTTTCTTTATTCTTTTTAAAATGTCAATTTATTAAAATTAAAATATTCACTTTGTTATCCAATCTTTTACTTGTCAGCAATAATAATTGTGTAGGTTCAGAAAAATCATGAGCAACTTAATTATGTAAGGCGAAGGAAGGAGATGAGAACAGGTTACTATTTTCGCAATGGGTCAAAAAATCCCTTTCAAATGGTTGGTAAATTCAAAAAAGTCATGAATAAAACTATATATTTAATATTTTGTAGGTGCAGAAAAATCGGGAACAAAATTATAGCCTATATGCAAGGCAAAGGAAGAAAATGACGCACGTTACTATTCAACCAATGCGTCAAAATTCCTTTCAAATTTTGTAGGTTCTGAAAAAAATATAAACAAACTATGTATATAAGGCAAAGGAAGGAGATGGAGCACGTTACTATTCACTTAATGCTCCATAATCTCCTTCAAATATTTGTAGGTTCAGAAAAACTGTGAACAAAAAAATAATATATGTAGGGCAAACGAAGGAGATGACGGACGTTACTATTCACCCAATTCGTCAAATTTCAAAATTCCCTTCAAACATTTAACGGTTCAGAAAAATCGTGAACAAAATAACACCCAGAAACTGAGGAATATCAGTTTCACATTTTATACTTTGAAAATTAATTTTCTGTTTTGCTGAAGATATGTGTTTCATTGTAACTTTGCAGCATTTACAATAAGAAACATGTTTGTTATTCTTGGCCTATTAAACCCAATCTTTGAAGACGGGATCTTTCAACCACTCCTCATTGAATGTTTGGTTATACTACTTTACTTTATTTTTAGGAGATTCCATAATAAGAGGTGAAATAACTACACAAAAACAATACCACACGACACCGGCGTACAACATTGTTGCCAGCACGAATAAAACCCTCCATAAAAACTTTTAACAACTTAGTTCTTATTCTTCTTTATTAGGCACAGTTCAAGAATGGACAGCCTAGATTAAATTCGCAAGAAGAAGGCTGCACAAGAGTCCTTAAAATCTTCAAACATTAAAAAAAACTATAATTTAACATCATAATAATTTATTCAAATGAATGCTCACAAAATTGTATAATAATGTTCACCAGAGAGTAATTTATCATTGTTACCAAAGAGCTTTATAAAAACTAAAAATCTTTAGAATATGATCAAATTATACATGAGTATGACCAGAGAACATGGTTGAAACGTTGTCAGAAATAAAACTTTTAACAAAATTGCTCTCTTTAGTAATCTTAAGATCTTTGTCTCTAAATGTAAAAATGAAATATAAAACATTAGAAAAAACGAAATTAAAAATACTTCAAACGAACAGTCATCTCAATTTTAATGAATCATGTTTAAATATATATATATATATATTTATATAGGAAAATAAAAACTTAGTTGTCTATGAACAGCATCTATACTATATTTTCTTTTTAAAAAAGTACATTTCCAAAGGTTATTTCTCCTTATCTTTTGATTTAAAATTATAAATTAATTAAATGCTCTCTTTGTTTAGTTATTTGCCTTAAATCATTTTTTAAAGTATCAAATTAATAATGATTTTTGAAGTTTGACTTTCTTCATGTCATTATTTGGGAAAACGTATGTTTTAACTTGTAATCGCTTTTAAAACTATTATTAACATAATAAGTGATGAAACATATTTCCATTAAATTAATGCACCACGCTTCGTGAGTGTTGGAATATTGCGTGTTGTGACGTTATCTACTGACTCACACGTATGCATAATTATTATAGATTTATAAATAAAACTATAATAGGATATGAGAGCAGATCATACAAAAATATATTTAATATTTATATAACAGTAGTATATAAAGATATATAAAAAAGTATGATACTTAATGAAAAACAAATTAATTATGACATTTGTCATGTTTTTTATAAATAAAATACATAAGCAAAGTATATATCAGAGGAATCACAACATTACTGTGTTTACATATTGATATTTAAATTGGATCCTTGTTTTATTAACCAAAGATGCATGTGTATTTAATAAATAAGAAAATGTTTGCCCATAAAATACAATGCAATTCCCTTCCAACAATAACAGCCTAAACTTTACTTGGGTCTAGTCTATTTAAATATGAACATATAATAGAGAGTTGATTGTGTTTTTGACATGATTTATAATATTAATTACCATTATCTGGATATAACCAACAACACTGGTTTCAAATATAATACTTGTCAATTTAATTATAAATTGACATGTTCAGCTTCTTCGAACCCTAGATCTACTCTGGCCGAATTTGAACATGCGATTCCATTACAATGACCACATGCACTGGAACTTATTAACACATATTTTCTACATGAATTGTTTTCAGTAGCCCAATGCAATTGACAATTGCATTTTGATATTTTTTAAATTGAAGCGGGGGCTGCAGGTAGATCTGTCATGAATGGTTCAAGACCACTGTTAGTGAATAAAAATCCACACTATGTAGGACTTTGTGTACTACTTGACATTGTAAATAGGTTTGGAAGAAATAATACTTTGCTCCATCAGATGTTGGAGGATAGTCTTGTAATTGTATACGATAATCCCCTTTGGCTGATTTTTGAGAAAATGTAATTAATTTAAGATGATGAAACTTTTTACATGTTTCCCGTTATACAAAAACAAAGTATATTAAATCCGGATTTAGCTATTATATCTTTTGTTTTATTTCTCATGAATACATTTAATTTTTTTGGATGTTATTATCCTTTGTTATTTTTTTAAAGGAAAGGCCTTACTGATACCATATATTGTGGAAGTAGTTTTACAACCAGCTATTGCATGTACATATAAACTCCTAAATAAGGGAAAATACCTGAACAAGGAACACTTGAACTAGGGACAATTCCTCAACAAGGAACTGATGCCAGCGCCATCTATTGTGCTGTTTATATATATACATAGTTCAGATAAACAATCTAAAAAAAATGTGTTTATGTCCGATACAATTTCAGCTGTATATTTATTGTTATATACAGTATGTACATAAACAAAGTCAATCTGATAACTATATGTAGTATAAAATATAAAGATCTAATTTCATTATATTTCATTAAAGAAAACCTCTTATGCGATGGAACACAATGTTAAAATCCATATTCCTAAAGAAGGGACTCGTCCTTAATAAAGGGGAAGATATTCTAGTGCCTAGTTAAGGAGTTTTACTGTATTGCTAATCCTAAACATAAATGTTTCCCATATTTCTTAATCAAACAATTTACAGTATATTCTAGATTTTTCATTATTTTTTGCCAAACTTCCAGATCTAAATTAGACAGACAACAACTTAAAGTGGGCAGATTTGCATAGAAAAACTAAAATAAATATGTGTCCTCTCCAATTAACACCAGGCATTATTCTATCACGGATTTTAAAAGTATATTGTACAATCATCAAATTTTCATCATCATCTGATTGATGACACAAACTATTGTTTTTATCAGAGTAACCTGTAAACATTATGAGTCTATCTTTCTTTAAATTATTAGAGACGAACATGTTTTTTTTTTCATTTTGACTGGAGTTTCTTTTTAATTTTTACATATGAAACATACATTTCACTAGGGTTTCAAACGTTACGTTTTTAGGTAAAATTAACAAATTGTAGAATTTGTTTCCTCAATCAATTACAAATTGCATTTGCATTTGCAAGATAACTTTTGTTAGGTTGTCAAGTCAAACTGTTTTGTATAAAACAAAGCTGTTGGTATGCTGGATAATTCATACTTGAATATATTAGATATATCATTGGAGTCTGACTTAGCAACTGCAATTAATCTTTGAAATACTAGTTACGTAACAACATGAACATATTAATCATCAATTTTTAGCGATGTTTTTAAACTTTATGCCGTAACTTTATGTTTTCTTTGAAAATAGAAGTCAAATACTGACGTACCCACCATTCATTCAACAATAGTCTTACTTATATTAAGACAGTCCTGGGAATTAATATTTGCATGTGTTGAAACGCCAGTAACTATATTTATTGATACCATATCTATCTCAAATGGATTTATGCTGTCGATGAGATTACAGAGTCGGCGAATGTCCTTATTATTTATATTTATTCTTGATTTAGATAATTATATATGCAGGCAACAGGTTATTGATATTTCCATAAAACTTAGCATAACTGTATTTATATTCATGCAAGCTGGCCTAGAAAGAAGCCATTGTGTTACTTGAGCATCAGTAATAGTATGTTTTCTAGTGAACCCACCCTCTGAACTTAGGTTTCACATGTTGTCACATTTTGAAACTTCAATGGAATGTACTCATTCAGAACTACTGGAACAGTCTCACCTGAGGAGGTTACATTTTCGTACTTAACTGTCATTTCAATGTATTCAATGTAGTTTGATTCAAATATTTAACGAGTTATTAAGAAACTCAATGTAAAATCCACTGAACATGTTCTCTACTGGGAGCGTATATCTGTTCCAATAAATCTGCCAGACCATATCCTGACATTAGTTTACCAATGCAACCTAACGAAACAGATTTGTGTATTAAAAACGCCAAATCGCAAACTAATTGAGCGTAGAGAACTATTACAAGATTCATTCGAAATGTTTATTTGTTATTCCCAGCACAATGGTTGATCAAATGTAATGGTTGGTATTGACTGATTCTTTGATTATGAACATCAACATTGAACAGTTGCAAGTATAATCAGATGGATTAAGACCGATTATTGGTAAATAATGAATTCATCACAGACCATAGTGATTTCCAGATAAACCTGAATGCATTATACCCTACCAGCCTGGTCTATAAGCTTGAAATGGCCAAACTATTTTAGTTTGGATCTTCATAAGGTATATCTATAAGTTTCTGGAATTTCAATTATTTGTTTTGCTATATTTCTATCGAACAAAACAATGTTAACTTTCCACATACTCTTACATCTTATAAATTAACTGACGTTCTAGGAATTATGCTACAGCTGTCAACTTTTGGAAAAACTCTGACAATCATTCCTACACCTAATCCATCAAAATTCATGGTGTTATGATCTGCATTATCTGCAATAAGTAGAATTAACTTGAACCAAGAAAGATCTGGTAAGTTGTTCCTTTCATTTACCACAGCTAATCGTTCAAGCTTTAGAATCTCCGAATATCGTGAACTAAATCCATAGTTGCTAAAGTGTCTATCATAAATCTTGACCCAAAATGGTGATGTAACTGAACTGCAAGTCCAATTTGAAAAGGAAGAATAAAACATATTGATCTGGTAGCACCCATTATTGCTTACCCAATGGAGGCAATTTTTTTTGTTGGCCCCTTTTAATGAAAAAAGTACCTTATTCATATACAATGAATGAGGCAAATTGTTGCTGTTATTATTTTGAGAATATAGTTAATTTCAGATTTATATTTATTGAAATTTGCTGATTTAATAGATGAACTATTTGTTTTGATCAATTCTGCAGCTGCCTCAATTGTTCGTAATTTTTTTTATTCGTTTATGTACTGAGCAAATTTAACATTGCGAATTTTCTTCAAAATGTTATCGCCGTTTTTCGGAGAGTTACAAACAATAATATTGCTGTATAAGTAAAATGAGAAATTTTGATATCATCGCCAAAGTAATTTAGAAGTTATTTTTTTCATATAAATAACAGAATAAGGAACTTCAGATTGCCCTTGCATGTAGTCAACAAGCTGAGGTTTTGTAAATTAATTGTAAGGGTTTTCCTCAATGCATTTCATTACGTTGATAAAAAAAGTATTCCTATTTGTATGTCTACCGGCTATATTTTACACTTTAGAAATAGGTTTATCCTTAAATAATATTGGTATGTTTTTACCAGTTCTAAAAATTACAATGCATTGATTATATTAAATTGTACCAACTGCTTGTAGATCATTAACATAGTTAATCCAGCTGAGAGCCTCAACCCCTAGTCATCATTTCGTGAAAGACGAATAGGTTGAATAGATTCCTGGAAGTCGTCGCTTTGAACTGACCGTTTTTTTTATGATTACTGTATTGAGACGTATTACCTGATGATCTTACATTTGTGTTGTTATGAATTTCTTTAGTTTGTGTTTTGAGGAATTATTGCATTAAGCATTGATTTGTATAATCAATAATGCGAACGTTAGGAAAAAACAAATCTAAATACAGTAAAAATATGGCTTAATAGTTATTTTTGTATAACAAATACTATTTTGTATTAGTAAGTTTATAATTGTCATGCTATACAGCCAAGTCAGTATAAATAACGTTGCAGCCTAACAATATATAACAACGCGAAAGGTGGTGCAACAAAGGTAATATAAGTTACATAGCATTTTTGTTAAAATGATCATTATAAGATTTATATTAACTTAACCCCTTTCCTGGGACGAGCCACTATAGCTGCTCGTATATTTATTTGTTGAAATGGAAATTAGTTCTGGAAAGACTTAACAAGAAAGTACTAACAACGTAGATAAGTTTGAATAGTCATCAGTTCTGCAATGGCAACTTTGATTTGGTGATATCAGGCTGACGTTAGGGTTTTAAATGAATTCTAAATTTATTTTGACGACTTCTATTTGGTCAATGATCTTTCATGGTTATAATATATGTCTCCACTTTCTTTCTTATTCTGTAGTTTATTCCCATGTTTATATAGGGACACTGTTCTTTGCTAGTTCTTTTCACCTTGCTCTGCCTCTCATAAAACTTTTTCTTTCAGATCTTCTCTTATCCGATCTTTCCACTTTAAGCTTTGCTCACCTTTCTTTCTATGACCTTTCCATGTTAATTATTCTTCTCCCTACAAACTCGTTATCATTACATTGCCATACCCATTCAATCTATTTTTAACATGTCTCTAACTTTTAATGTGCCTCTTATGTATTCATTTTTTATTTCATTATTTCGTATTAAATCGCACATCCACCTCAGAAATCTCATCCCTGCCATGTTCATCTTTTTTTCTTGCGCCTTCTTCACTGCTCAAGCTACGCAATCATACAGCATAGCGGGTCAAACAACCGTCTCGTGCACATTTTATTTCAGTTTCGCACTTACCTCTCTGTCATAGAGGACCCATGATGCATTTCTATATTCATTCCATCCAGATTGCATCATGTGATGGACTTCTACCTCAAGCTATCCGTCTTCAGTCACGTGTGAGCCCAGGTACTTGAAAGCAGACACTCTTTTGATGATCTCTTTACGAATTTACATTTTTCCTAATTGAACCAAAAACACATGGTCTTGGTCGTGCTTATCTTGAAGCCCTTGTCCACTGAAGCCTTTTTTCCATTTCCAACCTTCGTCTTGCACACCAGGACAATATGTCTTTACGTTGGGCGACCTTACGTTTTTTGTGCAAGTGGAAACTTTACGCTTCTAGCATGTTTCGATTAGAAAAGATTGATTAATTTGAAAAATGAATGCAACATTTGTCTGGTTACATTGTTGTTCACTTGTGGATCAATGAAATATCGAAAAAATATATCTTCAAGGGTGTTGCAGTTTTACAAGCCTTCAGTGTTCTAAGGTTAGTTTATGTTACCAATCTACCCGCATGAGAATAAGCTATGTTGTGTCTTCAGAGATTCAGTATTTCTTCAAATTTGCATATACTTATTTAAGAAATTATGTAAATAACATACACAAATCCGTTTGAGGCCAATAATTGTATGGTTCCTTCGTAAGATTTTTATATGTTTAACATTTTTTATACTTCTCTAACTACCTCTAAAATAAGGTTTTACCTGTTTTTGTTAAATAGTGCCGCCAGGAAAAGGGTTAACAATATCGAATTATACGTTGTTTAATTGTAAATTGTTTTCAGATTAAATATCTTATTCTTTTAAAACTAAACAGCACATATTTTTTCAAAAAAAATGAAAGAAAGAGAGTCGCACCTTGAAAAATTGTATTTTAAAAAAGAAAAAATAATGGTTTAAGGCAAATAATTAAATAAAATGTAGCAAATACATGTTTTTTTTTTCTTTAAATCAATTTGTATGCTTTTACAATTAAAATGAGATGCAGGTTTACTATGTTTGTTTAAGAAACAAAAAAGGTTACAAGGAAAAAATTACAAATTATACATTGTTTAAATGCAAATCGCTTTCAAATTAAGTTAAAGGCGTTTTGAAAACTAATGTTCACATATGTTTTCCAAAATAAAGAAAGAAAAAGAGTGGCGCTTTAAAAAATGAACTTTTAAAAAGATAAAAGAATGGTTTAGAGCAAACAATTAAAAATCGAGAAAAGGTACTCATTTTTTTAAATCAATTGATCATATTGTTACAATTAAAACAAAGGGCAAGTTGACTATGTTTGTTCATGAACTAAAAAATCCACACAGAAGGGGATCAAAAATTGATCAAAGTGTAGAGTTTTTTCTTAATTAAAAACGCAATTTACCCTACGGTGCCATTTTTCGATTTTCTCTACTTGTATTATGTTATGGGTTATCCATTTATAAAAAAAAATCTTTGTAGGATTTGTTTATGTTGCAATTTGATTAGCAAACCCATATTTTTAGAGTTATTTTACCGTATTGCAATAATTGTAATAATTTCTTATAGACAAATGTGATGAATTGGATATTGATAATTTTTACGTGGAGATATTCCCTTATGCTGGTTGATCATACATTTGAGTTGGCAAACAGTACTCTCAATATGCTGGATTGCTCCACAAATCAGGGCAGTAAACCTATATATTACAGACGAACAAGGGTTAGGTGGCAGGCTATGCTGATGTTGTAGTAAATTTCATATCGATGTTTAGTTAATGGCTATTAGTTTATGTTGAGATGTGGAAACGGTTGTCAAAAACTGTTTTTACTCTATTTTCATTTTATTAATATTGTATCTGATGAAAGGAATTGTCATGTGAATTATGTTTTTCGGGGTTGTATAATAGTCAATACTTTTTCGTTATATTTTGGTGAGAAAATTGTTTATTTGTTTTTTAAAAAGAAACACGGGAAAATAATTACTAATGTTATTTCACCGCCAAGCAAATATAGGATGTGGTATTTCACTTTAATCTTGTTAAATATTTTATCATTTGCGTGGTTGAAGTGTTTTCAAGCTATGTAAAAATACCAAAAAGCTTTTATTGTATTTGAAACAAATTAAATTTCAACTCGACACCTATATACTGGCGTCTAAAATATATGACTCACCTTCATATGTTGTAAAGCTACGTGATTAGTTTGATAAAAACCAAATTGTTTTATAGTTAATTTATTATAATAAAATATGAAGAACTATCTGTTGAATAAATAGTTTTTCTTCAATAGTGTAAACCATCAATATAGAGTGAATTAACTTGTATATATAAAGCCTATTAATATGTGATTAAAATGATATTATAAATGACAATTTTTTTTAATCGAAAGTAAATTATCGACTTGACTTGGAAGCCTGTCTGTCGCTGGTGTAATTACATTATTGATTATGTTCGAAAAAATCGATTATTTTCGAAAAAGTTTTGATTGGCTTTATTATTGTTTTGTGAAAATGTTTTCAATGTATCAGACAAGCATTTTTAAACACTACTACTAACCCAATGAGAAATTATCGCCGTTTTTGAAGCGAAGTTTGGTCAATTTTGAACATTTAGTACTGTCATTTTTCAAATATTAAGTGTCGTTTAACACCGATTATAAAATAATATTAATGCTTAAATGTCGTTTATGTTGTATAAAAACAAAGTGAAACATGAAATTTGTCTTTAACTTGGGCTTAAATATTACTTTTTAAAAACATGTTCTTGAAAAGGAAACGTTTTCTCTACAAATAAAGAATTGTAATTTTAAGTCTTAAACATCAACTAAACGACTTAAAGGCGGTTTAAAACGGTTAGTATGATAGTTGGAATGCTTTTGAGGGGTTGTAGCTGAAGTGATAAATTTGTTAGATATGAGGCAAGCCAGTATAAGGTATATGATGATTATGTTGTATTTATTTTTAATTACAAGTTATTTATAAATAGTTCATTATATTAATTTCAACAGTAAGAAATATATTTAACGTCTTTTTTATTTTGTGTTCAACTTACTATAATTACATGTTATGTTGCTACATCAAAATATATTTTGAATAGTTCTTTTTTGTTTTCTAAAGTACATACTCATTTGCATTGGTAAACAAGGTTTTATGTTAAAAATGTTGAACTTTTAAAATTATAATGTTGAACTTTTAAAACTAACTTTTTTCTTGAAAATGTTTACAATATAAAACATAAAATTATTTATTTAACATTCGAACGGAA
>JARUHE010177602.1:0-22948 GCA_031471125.1 Archaeomysis grebnitzkii | reverse complement strand
CTACGATCAAAACTAAAGAAATGGTGCGACCTGAAAAAAATCGTACGAAATACGAAGAAAAAACAAAAAACAAAGAATAAAGGCCCAAAAAATAAAAAAAACAAAAATTATATAATAGAAGAATGTTTTTTATTTTATATTTTACATATGTGTGAAAATTTTGAGGAAGATCGGTTAATAAATATAAAAGTTCGGGTTTTTTGTAAATCGTCCCCTTAAGAGACTTATTACAGTCAGTTTTGCCACTCTAGCTGTTTTACAGTTAGATCTAGATGTTTTTTTACCAAGCCTAACTGTTAAATTTTGTCATCTAGATGTTTTTAAAGTAGTTAAGAAAAATGAAAAATTATTTAAAACAATGAAACACACATGATTGAAGGCTCCATTGCTATGGACACAGGTGATGGTAGACAAGTGCTGCTGTAATGATACAATCAAAACAACCTTTACATACAATTTTTATTATTCATTATTAATCTTTCATAAGCGCGAGATTTATTTGCCCCCTCTAGTTATAATTCAGTTTTATTTATGGAAACAGGTATGCAAGATTTCAAATGAATCTAATGTATTAATGTAAAGGATTACAGTAACTTTGACCTTCCTTTGATGGAAACCATAAATTAATATAAAGACCTCGCGTTTTAATCTACATACTTCATTGCTGTTTATGAGATACGCACAACTAAATACCCTTTTCAATGTCTTTTTCTGCGAACGTTTGTGAAGTGACAATCGCAGAAGATTTGTAATAAAGAGATAAGCAAGCGAAAGAAATGATGTTGCGAAGTGTTGTAATAATAATAAAAACGTTTTAATCTGTTTTTATTTAAGCGTTCAAACCATAGACAAACACATTAAAAATTAAGTGAAATATTATCTTACTCGGTTATATTGAAGTTATTTGGTTGTTATAGTTGCCATTTGCTTTTTATTTCCTTTTTATGTTGGTCTTGCCACAAAGCTTGAATAAAATCACACGACATACCTTAACGAACCTCTGTCTCTCTGTTTTCTTATTCTCTTTAGTAAATTCTATATTTTTCGTTGTTCTTCCCCTTGTCTATTTGTATCTTTCTTGTGTTCTTGTATATCTATTAGCTCCTGTTATTTACCTTATCTTCGCATATACCCCTTATCTTCGCTTATCTCCCATATCTTCTTGTATTACCTTATCTACCTTATCTTCGCATGTATCCCCTATCTTATTTTGTCTCCCATGTCTTATTTTATTTCCTTATCTTTGCTTATCTTACTTATTCTCGTTTATTTACTTTATCGTCGTTTGTCTTATTTTCTCTTTGAACGTTAAAGTGCCAAAAAAAATTTCAGTTTTTAATAACTGCAAAAATGTGAAAGAAAAAAATCAAAATGTTTGTGTGACGAAATAAAATTTCTTCAATTTTGTTTTATCTTCCAAATCTGACCTTTTGTCACATTGTAAATATTATGCAAAGTATTGTTATTATTATTATTATTATTGTCATTATTATTAATGTTATTATTATTAATGTTATTATTAATGTTAGTATTATTGTTGTTACTATTTTTTTATATTATTATTTTGTTATTATTATTGTTATTATTAATGTTATTGTTCTTATTATTATTATTGTTCTTATTATTATTATTATTAGTATTGTTATTATTATTATTACTATTATTTTCATAATAAATAATTATAATCGGGCGAACGTATTAACGCTTTTATATAACTATTATAAACAAGTTTATATCACTATTAGTAGCATTTTATTTGACTATTATTAACATTTGTATTGTGTTAGTAATATTCACATATAATATTATTGTATTTTTCATTACTGCTGAAGAATTATTTTTTTTATTTTGGTTATAAAAATGTTGATGTTTTTTGTGTTTCCTTAAACTCGTTTCGAACTATAATGTTTAACCCTTGCAGCCTGGTGGAATTGTGTCTCCTTTAAATAAGTTTTTTGCAATACTAACTTTAATGCGTTTTTGTCCTGTTAGTAATAATAAGTCACGACTCTAGGTGTTGACTATACATTAATGCACGACTGTATTATTTTTGTTTCCATACTTTTTATTGCAAGCATTTTTGTGCACAATATCCCATCCACACTTGCACGGAAATGTTTGCCAATACGGCGAGAGTGGAATTGTTTTAACATCGCGTTATCTGGAGATCGAAGTAATTTATGTTGCTGACCTTTGCTGTGGCTGAAGCATTTCGATCGAGGCTTTCCCAACATCACACCTCGGCTAACCCTTTAAAGCCTCAATAACCCTTGTCATGAGGCAACACACCTTAAAATTACCATTGAACCCACCTTTATTGCATGGCGCTAAAGGGTTGCACAAAAGTAGTTTTATTTTCAATGCAAAAATACGGGAATGAGATTAGACAAAAATTTTGCTTTGGAATGATCTTAAAATTGCAGTGAAATTATTTCTTTAAAGTCTTTGTTGAACCAAATTTTTTATTCAATTTTTAACTTTTTATTATTATTATTATTATTATTTTTATTGTTATTATTATTATTATTTTATTATTATTATTATTATTTTATTATTATTACTATTATTATTATTATTATTATGATTATGATTATTATTATTGTTATTATTATTCAACTTTTGCTTATCTGAACTCTTTGACGTTTGAAATAAAGTACGTTGAAGTTTGCATTGGAAATAGTCATTATTAAAGGGTTGAAATTGTTTTATTTTGTTGGTTGAAACTGATGAAGAAGTTTTAAGTTTCACCGTAATTGAAATGAATCGATTGATATTATTGCAACGTAATGTGACATCGAAGATAGATTTAATATCAAAAGTAATGTTTATTTGATTGTAAGTAACGTCGTAATATTATTTATGAATTCATTGCAAATACATTTATATTGTATATATTTAACCCCATTCCATCCTCCATATTACTGTCCCTTTCCACTACTAGGGTGTGGGTGTGGGTGTGGGTGGGGGACAACCCTCTTAATGTTATTAATATTCTATGGAATTGATAATACACGATTGTTTCACCGAGTCTCGTGGGATTCGTTATTTGTACATCAGAACATCTGTCGATGTTGGAAGGATTTGAAACACTTAGACGGATGGAATACAACAATGAATTAATTAGTAAAAAGTTTTACTTGAGTCGACAATAGTACAGGTGAGGTAACCCACATTCAAATTACATAAAGCTTACCTCACTTGTGACATTGTCGATCCAGTTGTTACGTAAGAATAAGAAGCTTGAGGGTAAGGATGGGAGACATTCATACAAAGTAATATACAATTTTGCATCTTTTGAATTTTTTTGTGCGACTTGTATTTAAAACCACTTTTGTATGTATAAAATTTCACTGTTTACACTTTTTTATATTATTTTATATTATTTTAATGTTTCAGGTTTATATTTCATAGTTCTGTTTATATTTATATTTAGTCATATTTATGTTTATATTTATATTCACTCATATTTATTTTTACATTTATATTTTCATATTTATATTTATATTTCTGTTTATATTTAAACACGATCCTGAAATGGAAATTTCCGACAACTTTCAAAGAGTTTAAAAAATACTTATTTTTTTTATGTCTGTTGTTTTATTCAAATGATTGTTAATTATACATCTGACGAATTTGTTCGTGTTTAGCATATCAAAGACTTGGATAACAGAAGTTGTTTCCAATACAGTTAATGAATATACATTACTAATTAGTTCACCAATCACCGGCGACTTATAATTACCAACTTATGTAAGTTTCGCAGAGTTTCATGTTATTGGCTTTATACTTATTATTATTAATTATATTATTATTATTATTATTGTTATTTATTATTATTGTTATTATTATTATAATTGCTATTATTATTATAATTGTTTTTTAGTGTAGCCTACTGAAACGTTAACAATGATAATTAAATCTATTTTTAATTGTTATTTTGTTTTTTCAATCGAACCAATCCAATGAAATTCAAGAGACCGAATTCTTAGATTTTTAGTTCCTGCCAATGATCGTTAAATTATTTTTTTTATTATTTGAATAAAAAAATATATTATTTAGATAAAAAAATACATTATTAAGATAAAAAAGTTTAAAATATAAAAAAAACATTTGAAATTATCTAAATAAAAAATTTAAAATATTTAAATAAAAAATTAAATTATATCAAATACAAATTCTTAAATTATTTAAATATAATTTTTTAAATTATTTAAATAAAAAGACTTAAACTATTTAAATAATAATTTCAAATTTTTTAAATAAAAATTTTAAATTCTTTGAATAATTTGAAATCAAAGTTGAAAAATATTAAATATTTGAGGTTAGAAAAATTGATTCAATTGAAAAACGAGGAAATCATCTATGTGGAAATAATTCGCCTTTTTAACGTTAATTCATTTATTTCGATCACACATAATCTCATCTGTTCAGGGTCTTCACCACTCTGCTATATCGTCCACTTTTTACAACGCTACCGTATGTCCTTTACGACATCTGACCACTGGTGAAGCATTACGTTAACGATTTATACGTCACCATTTTTTAGGTCGTCAAACTTTTGTTGTTTTTCTCCAAAACTTTTGTGAAAATTACTTTGTAGTGTAATTGAAAACAATTTTAAAAAGAACATTGAATTTGTTTAACTTTTAACAAATAATATTTGTTAATCTTATGCTAAATGTTGTTCATAAAATTTGTAACAAATAAACAACTAAAAACATTACAAACTATATACTTGCAAACCAATCTAAAACATTTGTTCGGACAACAACCAAAAAATATAATTAAATTATAAGATAAATAAAACTTCATCAGATTATAACTTGCGAATAACCATTAGTTGTTAAGAAGAAATAAGCAAAATAATTAGCTAATGAATACTTTCTTTTAACTAATGCATAATTATTTGCTTAATTTATGCAGATTACACCCCAGCTAATAATTAGCAAAGGGAGTTATTTTATACATTTAATGACTGAATTATGTGTTGAATAAAATAAACAAATATTTTTAATATCCTGTCATGACGTCATAATTGGAACTTGTTTGTTTGTGTGTTTGTAAAATGTTTTTCTGTTTTATTTATTGACAAATTAATTTTATTGTTTGTTAAAAATGTTTCGATATTAACATTTCATTATTTTTTATTCGTCAATGAATATATTTGTGACGTCACATTTAATCAGGTTAATGACTGAACAAATCCGCCTCAATGTGCTTTATAATCTTGACTTTGGCGTGACTGTGTAATTTAAGGCTCTAATGAGCGAGGTTGTCTTTGTTGATGTTTTTCTAATTTGGTGATTTTCTCTAATTCGCAGTTTCTTTATTTCTAAATGTCTGAATTAATGTCCAATTAACTTCCCTTCATCTTGTTTGTGTTTTTTAGGTTTTCACAGCATAGAAAAATTCCTTTGATGGTTGAACTGTACTGTTAGTGTTTCCCCCCCCCCTAAAATTCGGGTTTGTCCTAATTATAAACCTAAGAAGTACCACTAAACAATGGGATTGTTTGAGATCTTTACGAACTTGAGAAAACCCTCAATTGAAAGTCTTTTAAAGAACTTTATAAAATCATTCACCAAACCCAAAACAATCCTACTACCAACCTGACATATTTAATACAAATGTTTCTTATAAGGTACATACGACATAAGTTTGTGACGAACATATTACGAACGTTTGTTATAAGTTGCATACACCACAAGTTTTTGACTAAGTTGATCCGACTGTTTGTTGTAAAGTACATACGACGCAAGTTTGTAAAAACTTGACAAGAACGTTTGTTGGTGAATGATTTTATAAAGCTTCTTAAGAAATTACATTTAAGGGTTTTCTGCAGTTCGTGAATATGTTGAAACAAACCCATTTTTAGGGGTACGTTAGGTTCGGCTTAGGTTTTTAATTAAGACAAACTTCGGAAAATGTTTTTCAAGATCATTTCTAGGCGAGGGTGGTTTGATGCTTGTGTGTCTCTATTTTTCCTTTTATCACAGGCACGCTTTCGCCTATCTTAACCATTTCTTTTATTAATTTGAATTGATGTTCTTCTTACCAACCGCTTGGCAAGTTTACAACTGTCAATATATGAAGATTGAAACGCATTGTGGCTCATTTGTAGCGATTTTTTGAAATATTGCTCTGACAAAACTATGGGCTAAATAGTTAAGCCAGACAAGGCAACGCTACGCTGAATTAAATTTCAATGGACCAGACTATGGCTGCAATGCATGTTCACCGCCTACAATGTCAAAAACATGTCTTTCATAGATGATCCCTAATCTTAAGTACTAATCTGACCCACACTAGCTCAGCTAGATTGACGTTGACCCATCACTTGCAAGAAAGTTGTTTATAGTTGATTAAAGTATATTTATATTCATTGAACGAGCTTGAATGGATCGACAATCGAATGAGTGAGGTAACCCACATTCAAACAACATAGAGCTTACCTCACTTGTGCTATTGTCGATCCAAATATTTAATACGAAATAGATGTTCAACAAAACTATGCAAACAAATGTCGTCTCTGAGGGAAGATATCCGAGGGACTTGATTGGTTGAAAACATTTTTTGAAAAGAAATGTTAAAAAAGACATCCTCCGAGGTCGATGTGGAGACCGTGAAACGGAGAAGGATCGTCTCCGTCTTTCATCTCCGTAATGAGATGCAGAGACGTCCCCAGCATCTGTCTCCTCGTCCTCTTCTTCTCTTTTATCCCGTCTCACCTGACAAAACCTTCCGACCTCCATAAGGTTAACTCTTTCATGGGATGCTCATTAGAAGATGATTCACGCTTGTCCAGGAATTGATTGCGGTCGCCGTGGGTTGCTTTCGTCTAGTTTTGTTCGTCTTGTTTACTTTTGGCCGAAGATAATTCTTGGACAAGGTTGTTCTAATTTCATTTCATGGTTGGTTGCGAAATTGTTTGTAATTTTGTTGTTAATTATGTTAATTTCATGATTTTATGAACAATTGGGAAGTTTCTTAAGTTTTCATTTGTGAATTAATTATAAACTTGAATTTGTGTTGAATATTTTATGAACCACGAAAAACACGGGGAACTTGGATATGGTAACAAACATACAAACAAACCACCAAGAGAGTATTGGGTTGGGTATAGTAACAAACATACAAACAAACCACCAAAAGAGAGACTTGGGTATAGTAACAAACATACAAACAAACCACCAAAAGAGAGACTTGGGTATGGTAACAAACATACAAACAAACCACCAAGTTATTGTCCACCTATTTCGAAATTGTCGATGAATGTGTTGAAAGAAAGCAGTTTTATTTTGAGTCTTGGCCACACCTAAACGAGTCTAATCGGCGTTGATTGAATCTGAAAACTGCGGTTTTTGGATTGCATCAACACTTGTAGTTCAATTATTTTTTTGGAATTTACTTTTAAATGTTTTTTCTTAGAAATCAAGAGCTAATAATTTTAAGCAGTCGTTCACATCCTCGTGTTTGGCCTTTGTGGATGAAAGAGCAACTCATGGGTGACTGTCCGTTGAGCAGAAACATAGTTTCGTTGGGTCTTGTGTGCGATATGACCGTGTTTCAGAACTGGATCGGAACGGTGCTTTGTTCGAGTTCAACATCCACCACCGACAGGGTCGAACATGTGGAGCGGATTTGTCGAACATGTTCCGTTGAAAAGATTCGTCAAGTCAAAACAGTCGAAGCGGAACATTTTGAAATTATTTTATGTTTAATTCAACAAATTAGAAAAAAAAGAAAATGTATTTGCTCTCGTTTCTATTTACAATTTCTTGAAAATTTTGATCACATTTATTTTTAACTTTTTTGTTGTAAATTTACATTATTTTATAAGACGTTCCTTTGTTCTCGTTTTCTTGGTAATGTTTCATTATTTAATCTATTTTAAAATAATTAAAATGTTATCTAAACAATCGAATATATTTGTTTATTTTTTCTCATGGATTTTTTTTACTTCTTTTTCTTCTTTATATGTTATATTCCCACCTTGTCTTATGATAATAGATCGGCAATGGCACATGTGAGGCAACTTTTGTTATTTGAATGCGGGTTGCCTCACTTGTACTATTGTGGATCCATATATCTGACAGAGTTCTACCTAACCAAAGTCACTTCGTTGTTTGTAAATAAATCTGGGACAGAATGAATCCAAATTTAAATGACTCAACTAATCTGAAACTTCGACATTCAGTCTTGATGACGAACCAAATAAAATTGTTGAAGTTTTTTAGAAGATCAAAAAAGTTTCTTTGAATAAATTGATCTACAATAGCACAAGTGAGATAACCCACGCTGAAATAACATATAGCTTACCTCACTTGTGCTATTGTCGATCCAAATAAAAGGTGGACAAAATTGGTGGAAGACAATCTTTCTCAAAATTAGGCCGGTTAATTAAAATCAGGATTTTTTTTCCATTTTCTTTGTTTTATTTAATTTTACAAAAGTTTAAACATACAAACAAATGACTCAAAATTTTAGTATTGGTCTACCAATGTTTTAATGTGTTGATGATTGTTGCAATAAGGATTACAATGCATTGAAATTACTATTGAAAACAATGCTTATTGCATGGCCATATGATTTCAAGATTTAAATTGATTGGATTTTTCCAATTAAAATTTTTATAGTTTTAATTTAAATTTTAAAACTTGGTTGCTCAAGTTAATTGCGAAAGTTGAAACAATTACAAGAATAATTGTTCTAATAAAAAGTGCAAATGCATGAAGGAATAGTTTCTAGTTTAATTATTCTCCTTTTCTAGTTTTATTATGTTTTAAATAATTAAAAAAGAATCATTCATTTTACACTGGTTTTATGTTCTTTTTTATGCACCAACTTTTCTCTGCCGATTTATTTTATTTCTTCTTTTTGTTTGTCTTTCCCATTTATTTCTTATTCTCTTATTTCCCTTTTTCGTGATGTTTGTTTTCTCATTTATTTCTTATTCTCTTATTTCCCTTTTTCGTGATTTTGTTTTTTTCATTTATTTCTTATTCTCTTATTTCCCTTTTTTCGTAATTTTGTTTCTTTCATTTATTTTTTATTCTCTTATTTCCCTTTTTCGTGATTTTGTCTTTCTCATTTATTTCTTATTCTCTTATTTCCCTTTTTCGTGATTCTGTCTTTTTCATTTATTTCTTATTCTCTTATTTCCCTTTTTCGTGATTTTGTCTTTCTCATTTATTTTTATTATATTATTTCCTTTTTTCGTGATTTTGTTTTCATTTAGTTTTGTTTTTCTCATTTATTTCTTATTATCTTATTTCCCTTTATCTTATTTCCTTTCTCGTGATTTTGTTTTTCTCATTTATTTCTTATTCTCTTTCTTCCTTTCTTCATAATTTTGTATTTCATTTGTGTTTTGTTTTTCTTTGAAAGTGTTTTAAGAATTTTTTGTTACATTTGATATTTTATTGACCAATATTTTGATGTCTTAATTTCTGTTTTTGGAACTAATTCGATTTTGGTTTATTTCAAACCATTAACATAAATAAAATCTGAAGAATTGTATTGATTAATCAAATGTTTATCTCCGTCCGATTTACCATTCACTTGTCCGAATGGCTTGCGTGACTCTGGCGTTGGATAACATTTGAACAACAAGTCAAGAGTTGAAACAAAATTATTATTTTATGTCTTCGTTTAATGGCAGTTTTATGGCCGTCGTTTTGCTTACATTATTATTATGGCGGATTGCGCACTTCATCCAAATGTGTTACGACGGTATTATTATTATTATTGTTTTTTATTATTATTGTTTTATTATTATTATTATTTTTTATTATTTTATTATTACTATTTATTATTATTATTATTATTATTATTATTATTATATTATTATCATTATTTGAAATTTTAGCATTATTATCATTACCATTGTCAATATTATTATTGCTCCATAAGTATTACGTGATTAAGTATTACATTCATTTAATTGAATGTCCGTTGTGTTACAAAACATTAAATCAATGTGTATATGGTGCAACACAAATAAAAAATGACATGTGGATATCCCAACTAAATTAATTAGTTTTTCACTTTCGTAATTATAATATTTTATAGAATAAATAATTTAAATTTTTATTTCTTTTACAGGGACAGAGTTCTTCGACTACCTCTCAGCAACATTACTCAAACCAACTGTGAGGTGAGAATTTTATAATTTTTGTTTGTTTTTTTGTTTTTAATTATTTTTTATTTGGTTAATGTTTTATATTTATTTATTTATTTGTTTTATATATTTAAAATTAAATCATTTTATGTTCTTCGTTCCTTAATTATTAATAATTTATGGTAATTCAAGTACATAAAACCTTGCAATTTTATTTTAATTAATATTCTAATTTTTAACTTATACAAAGTCCTAATTTAATCTTTTTTAATTTTTCAGTTGGACGTATTAGTATTAGAGCCGTCCAGAGTTAATGGTTGTGTATCCAAAGGCAAATCCGAGGTAAGCAAAGTATTTGTTTTTAAAGTTAAAAAAATTTTAGTTTATCAAAAATGGTCTCAATTATAAGATGTTTCAAATAATGATAATCTTATTATGTTAAACTTCATTGCTATTTTATATATATTTTATAGTTAATTTAATCCTATAACGCCCGAATTATTTATGTCATAAGATCTATAACACAACAATGTTTGCATTGAAAATAAGCTTTTTTAAACGTCACTTAAAAGACCCAATGGGCGTTATAGGGTTAAAGTGATCCTTCATGAGATGTTTGTTATAGAAGGTTTTAATTGTATTGTAATTACTAAAAATTAATATAACTAAAATTAAGCTATTGAAATTTCTTTTTACATTTGTTGTAATCATATGTTGTGAAACCGAAATACTAATACTAACCCCCCCCCCCCTCTTCTCCCCCAGAACTTTGAATGTCGCAACCACATCCGGGTGATCCAGCCCATGGGTCGCAACCGCCTCTACGTCTGCGGCACCAACGCCCACCACCCAAAGGACTACGTGCTCAACGCCAACCTCACTCACCTCGCCCGAAACGAGCACATCCCTGGCGTGGGGTCTGGCGTCGCCAAGTGTCCCTTCGACCCAGCGGACAACTCGACCGCCGTGTGGGTGCGCCAGGGCAATCCGGGTGGCCTACCAGGGTTATACTCGGGCACTGTGGCTGAGTTCACCAAGGCTGACACTGTCATCTTCAGAGGAGACCTTTTCAACTTCACCACCAAGAGGCGAGAGTTCCCCTTCAAGAGGACCATCAAGTACGACTCCAAATGGCTGGACAGTGAGTGACTTCTTTGGATCTGTGTTTCCGGAACACATTCTAATTATGCTGTCTTTGTTTTTTTTACATTGCGCATATAACTTTCATTATGAACTGACAACTAGTTTGTTATAATTTATTACGTTAAACAGTTATATATACAACTTAATGTTGCTAATTATAAAAAGTCAATAGGCGTTTCTTGTGTACCTAGTGTTAACATTCCTGATTCCTCTGTTCAACTAATCAATGTCTCCTTTTTTCAGAACCGAACTTCGTTGGATCATACGAGGTAGGCGAGTACGTGATGTTCTTCTTCCGCGAGACAGCCGTCGAGTACATCAACTGCGGCAAGAACATCTACTCGAGGGTGGCAAGGGTGTGCAAGAAGGACACCGGTGGAAGGAACATCCTCACCCAGAACTGGGCGACGTACCTCAAGGCGAGGCTCAACTGCTCCATCCCGGGCGAGTTCCCGTTCTACTTCAACGAGATCCGTGAGTACAACCATTCCAATGTCTTTTTTATGCTTTCTTGTTTTATGGTTTGATAAAATTTATTTATTTTTTCAATGTATTGGTTTTGTTAACCTATAATGTTGATTTATAATACCAATGCTATACATTGATTTGTTTGATGTCCCAACCAACCGATGTCTTTCCACAGAGTCTGTGTACAAGATCCCGGGCGACGACACTCGCTTCTACGCCGTCTTCACCACCAGCATGAACGGTCTGATGGGGTCGGCCATCTGCACCTTCTCCCTCGAGGACATCCAGGCGGCCTTCCTGGGCAGGTTCAAGGAGCAGGCGACGTCGTCCTCCGCCTGGCTGCCCGTCCTCACTTCCAAGGTGCCGGAGCCGAGGCCGGGACAGTGTGTCAACGACACGCAGACGCTTCCTGGTGAGTACACCCCTGGCTACTTTATGGTCCCTGGGAATTTTATGGTTTTATGTATTTTTTATGGTTTTATGGTGAGTACACCCCCTGGCTACTTAAGGTTCCTGGGAATTTTATGGTTTTATGTATTTTTTATGATTTTATGGTGAGTACACCTCCTGGCAACTTTATGGTTTCTGGGAATTTGGGTTTTGTGGTCATGAAGTGTGTTGTTGTGAATTTGCATTGGTGAGTTGTATGGTTCCTTGACATTGAAGTATGAGTGTTAGTCATCAGAAATTATTTTATTACATTGCCCAAATATTTGAAAAGGTCAATAGTTGCTTCACTCCTAAAGTGTTTGTAGAACAAAAGTGTTTGCTTTGTTTTCATGTCGCATTAAAGAGGTTCGTTCGAATGGTTTGTTTGTTTTGGTAATTTAGAGAATAATGACAATTTTCATCAAGATGAGGTGGAGCTTAGCATCGTTGAAAAACATTGTTTCATTCAGTTGATTAATAGTTTATTTATATAAGAATGTGTTTGCTAAAGCGAAATAAATATTTTATTTTTAATTGTGTTATCACAATTATAATTTTATTTTATTTATGCTTACAAGTATGCATTACTTTTATTTTTAATCATATATTGAATATAAAAAATAATTTTTTCTTCACGCGAAGTAAGTGTGATTGAAGGTATTTTTATTTTATTTTTAAAGGCTTTTTAATTTGGCATTTGTATGTACTTGTAAGTTACGTCTCTTTTTTTGTTGTGTCATGCCGTTGAGTTATCGTAATGTTTAGAAATTATTTGAGCAACGATTTGTAATTAATTAATTGATTGAATTAAATCATAATTATTATTCCCCTCAGTTTTGTTATTTCTTTTCGTCGTTCTCCCCTCTTAAATTGTGTTCATAAATTAGTGTTGTGAAATCACCTTTGATGTTGCCACATCCAACCTCATTATTCAACAGAATTATTTTCACGCGTGCGTGAGTGTGTGCATCATCCCACACAAAAACACTTGAATGTCATGACAAAAGACTTGATATTTTACTCCATTTTTTTAATTGGATGTGAATTCAATTTGAATTTTTTTCAATGACTTAGAATTGTTTTTTTTTGGTTGAAGATTTATTCGATTTTCTCTAAATTGTTTTTTTAAACCAATGTTAATTTATTAAAATTAATCAAGTTTATCTTTACATTTGTAAAAAAAATAATTTCTGATCTATTTTTTAAAGACACTCAATAATCTCATTCTCTAAATATTCGATTTTTTGGTATTAAGTAAGAGCATAATTCACCTTTATTAAGAATCCGTGTCATGTGTTGAGGTGGTTAAGATGTTGTATGTAATTAAAAAGTCGTAACTTATTCAGATGTTTTGATAAATCAACTTTTTGTATCACGTTAGAAGAGCCCTTAAGAGCTGTCATTTCGTAGCAACCAACAAAAGCGAGAATTCTTCCCCCTTTCAAGATAATCTGAAAATTTGTATTCATTAATTTTCTAAATTTTAATTCAAAACATTTATAAATAAACAAATGAATACACCGAAGTTCATTTTCCTGCTGGATTGTTCAAAAAAAATCTTTTTTAAAGTTGGATGAATTTATTTTTTCTTTATTGAAATAAAAAGAATGAATAAAAGTAAAGACTGATTTTATGGAGTACTGTTCAATCTTTTTTTTTATTATTATTCCTAGAATACGTCTGTGATTTAGCTAAATTTAGATCAGCAATAGCACAAGTGAGGTAACCCACATTAAAATAACATACAGCTTACATCACTTGTGCTGTTCTCGATCCATTTATGGTCGCCATACACAATACAAAATAAAATAAAAACAATTGGAACGAAGCCTGTCAAAGGGATGGATTTAGGATAATTCGAGGCGAAGTGTAATATTGATCTGGCAGCAAAGTTTCAATTGAAGTCTCGTTCAATGGATTGTCTTGGACAGTTTACATTAAATTGTTGAGACATCAAATGCATCGGCAATAGCACAAGTGAGGCAACCCAACAAAAATAACATCGCGCTTACCTCACTTGTGCTATTGTCGATCCTAATGTCGGATGCGATGTGTCCATCAGCTGAATTATTCACTCGAGCGTCGTCCAATATCAAAGCCTCGTAAACATCACCTGAGAGAGCCTTCGTTGGTGTGCAGAAGTGCCATCACAAATCATTGTTTCGGATGCTATGACGTCATCATCATCACAAATCATTGTTTCGGATGCTATGACGTCATCATCATCACAAATCGTTGTTTCGGATGCTATGACGTCATCATCATCGGAAATCGTTGTTTTGGATGCTGTACAACGTTGTGACGTCATCATTATCACAATGGAATTGTATTTCCATTAATATTTACTTTTAATTTGTATTTTTTAGCCTGTTTGTTATTTATTTAGATGTTGAAAGTGTTTTTTGCCCACAGGGTGCAGCGTCAGGCCTATGCCCGTTTATTCGTATATATTCCTTCTCATTATTTTAATATTGCCATTTATTCGTTCAGGTATTTGAGATCTCGTATGTAAGACTAAAATATTACAGCTGATAATTTTTTATTTGAAGGTAAATTAACAACTTACATCACATCCAATTGATAAATTAAGAATGTTGTTTTATTGACATTGCATTGGTAGCATGAATGCGAAAAAATGTTTTATTTATTGTTGGTTTTAATCGTTTCATTTTCCAACGATTTTTTCTTTGTTCACAATGTGTGCCAAAATAATTTGTAAGAAATATTTTGACAAATTTACTTTTATAATACGAGGGAGTTATTTGTCAATATTTTCTTTATTTATTCAACTGTGAAATGTTTGTGCGAAACTAAACAGAAGGTCGAGAGGGATTGACGTCTGATTATTTATTTTGTCCCTTCATTATTTCTCACTTGTCCTTTTACACAATGTAAACAACACTTTTTCTGTGCTTAATAAATTATTTGGTTTTATATTCAATGAAATAATTATTTTGTAGATCGTTTTGCTTCTGCTATGTTGTCGCCTTGAATCCCACTCAAGGCTTTAATATCGAAATGGACGAATTTGACCTATGTAACGATGATTCATTCAATACTAACTACAGCGGTTCTCTTGAAATCATTTGTCGGGCATTAAAGATTAATTTAAAAAAAATTAAAATTGTTTCTTTTTGAATATAAATGTTCAACTATTTTCTTAATTACCACCTGCAAAAGATAGAAAATATGCTTAGATTATCACTCGCTGCTTTTTTTCTCTCGTCAAATCTTGATTTCTGGTAACTTCTGTTTAAATACTTCTCCGATTTGGTTATATTTTATTTGTAAAAAATCGTTTTTTATCACTGCAAGTTTTCTCTGTGGTATTTTGCAAAAAAAAACCCAGAATTTAAATTAATCTAGTTTCTTAACTTAACGTCTTCATTGTTAAACAACAACTTATTAGAAAGCAACATGACAAAGTTTGTATTTGCCTTCCAATCCTCCATCTTGAACATCTTGATTACTCCGCCCATCTGTGGTTGCCGGCCAGTCATGGGTGAAATTCGACCCCTGAAGATCTTTGACACAGAATGCCATTTTAATGACCCACCGACGCAGGTGAAAGGTCTTCCATCTCCACTTTATTCAATTTCCTCCTGTTTTCTGTTTTATTCAATTTCATCATTTCTTGTTTTATTCAATTTCATCAGCTCTTGTTTTATTCGTTTTTCGCATCTCCTGTTTTATTCGTTTTTCTTCTTCAAATCCTTCATTTTTATTTGTTTCCTTTCTTCCACTTCGATTCAACTTTTTCTTTGGAATATCCTTTCAATTAATTTTTGAGAAGTTCGTGATAAGAGTTTTTATTCATTTATTAATTTTTTAATTGATTTTATTGGAAATATTTGTTCTTTCATGAAATATTATTTAATATTTATTCGATTCTTGAATTGCAATTAATTTTTTCATCAAATGTAATTGTTTAACATTTAAGAAACATGAAATTTATTATTAAGATATCGTTTTATTAAATGTTTTTGGAAGTTTATAATTATATATTTTTATATAATTTCCTAATGTAGGTTTTATCATTCATTTGAAAGATATTCTAACGTATTTATATCATAAAATGGTGGCAAATTTTTACATTAAGTTGAAATAATTACTCTACGCAACATTACATTATAACCTGATTTGCTCGTTCAGACATAATGTGCATTTCACACCCATTAAGAAGATCTTTTGCTATTTAGTAATTTTTATTTCACCTCCAACAATACATTGAAACGTTTTCTCTGCGAGATGTTGTGAATGGCAGACATTTAATCGCTTTTAAATGGCACACCAACACATGAACACTCCACCTGCATTCTTCCGCCGCCCGATTATTTTGTGAAATTGTTCGAATATTTTATTTATTTATCTCCCGCTCGGTTGTAATGTTTTATATCACCACTTGAGACATTCATTTGGTAATTAGTCCTGTGAAACAACAGACAAATAAATGAAGTTAGAAAAATTATTTATTTTGTCCTGTGAAACAATATAATTTTTTTTAAACTATACGACAATAATTGTGAAAGAGAAATGATTTCTTAGACTATCATCATCAACCGCCTTCCATGTTCATGCGTAACCGTGCATGACAGACACTAGCTGGAAAAAAGCGACTCGCACGAAATCAATGTGCGACCGTTTTTTCGCCGCTTATTAGAGGGGAGTGAACGAACGTATCAACCAACTAATGGTTATTGAAAAAAAGACGGGTCGCCCGAATAATTGATGGTGTCGTGTCCGTCGTTGGCGGCGAAAGTAATGTTTCGGCTGTGTGGGATTCAATGAACTAAACCGAATAAATATAAACAAATAATAATAAATATATATAAATAAGAATAAATATAAGCAAATAAGAATAAATACAAGCAAATAAAAATAAATATGAGCAACTAAAAATAAATAAATAAATAAATATGAGCAAACGGAAGAATCAATTTGGCGCCACAAATCACGAGACTTCTTCGAAACGTTGGAGTAATTAATTTCGTGAAGTCGTACTGTACCGTCGGCACACGACATCGAATCAATGTCGTCCATATTTCATGATTTCATGAATTCATCAACAATTAATTGAATCTTTACACGAGTTTCAAAATTCATTTTTGTCACTTCACTCGTTTCCACATTTTTCACAAACGAAGCATTTTTGCTCTCTTGCTTTGTAGTTTTTTTTGTTGAGCTGGATTTTTGTTTGGCCTGTTGTGCCTGTTTGGTTAATTGTGGTTAAAACTTAATTTAAGTTAAATTTTGTCAAGTATTTCAAATATTTTTACTCTTTTATCATTTGTGATGGATAGTTTTTTACCAATAAATTCATCTTCATTAATAAGTATAAATATAAACGCTTGAAAGATTATTATTTATGAAAGATTAAATTAATTTTCCTAACTTTTGTTTAAAGAATTTCGAATTTAAATGCGTTTTTAGTTTATTTTTCTTATTATCATAATTAAAAGTTTTTTGAATTAATGACTGGTTGCATTTCTTGAAACTAGAAAAAATAATAAGCATAAATGTTTGGGGAGTGCGTGTTTAATTACAAATGTTGAATATTTTATTAAAATGTAGAGTTTAAGCCATGTAATTTTTATTAATTTTTACTTTTTTTTTATTTCATTATGCATTTATATTTTAATTTTCATGTTCACAGATTTTAAATATTAATGTTTTGCTTTTGCTATAATTATATACAAAAGTATAATTTATATTTGCTTAATTTTTTTAATTTTAATGAAATAATTAATAAATGTTAATATTTAATATTTGAATTATTTAAAATGTTTTCAATAATTGACATTTCCAGGGAATGGAAATGCTTTTATTTTAAATTTTGGAAATGATTTGGAAATTTTATTTTATTTAGTTCCTTGAATAAAATAAATTATCCCTTGCAAATTTGTTAAAGATAAATTCGAATATTTTTATTTACAAAAACTTCATAGCAGACAATTTTTCATTATTTTCATTTATTTTCAACCCACCCTAATTTTTGTATTACTTACATCTATTTCTAACCCATCAGACAACGTGCTGACGTTCCTGCAGTCGCATCCCCTCATGGACGAAGCCGTGGCCCACGAGCACAACAAACCGGTTTTCTATAAACGAGACCTCGTCTTCACCCACCTCGTTGTGGACCTTGTGACTGCCCACTCACATGGACAGGAGACGCTCTACACCGTCTACTACGCCGGATCTTGTGAGTCACGCCCACTTTTGGGTTTGTTTGTTTGTTTGGTCACAATGGACTAGAGTGTGGGAGCAAGGCACATTCACCACCTGGATGGTAACTGTATCTGGTGCTCGAAAATCATCACATATCCAAGTATTAACCAGACCCAAAGTGGTTTAA
Organism: Archaeomysis grebnitzkii; assembly: GCA_031471125.1. Taxonomy (NCBI): domain Eukaryota; kingdom Metazoa; phylum Arthropoda; class Malacostraca; order Mysida; family Mysidae; genus Archaeomysis; species Archaeomysis grebnitzkii. The sequence goes on along the minus strand of JARUHE010177602.1, from coordinate 4,433 downwards.
CTTCCCCAAAGAATGGGAAGAAGTTTTTCAATGAGCTCAGGTTTTTAAAAGTTTGTCATTTTCTACAAACAGAATTATTGAATGTGTTTCACCAAAACAAATTTAAATCAATTGCTTACATTTCCAGCTTAGCCATGCCATTCTAATTATTTTTGAATTGTTATACAACCGATACACCTTTGAAAAATATTTTTATTAGATAAAACGCAATTTTTAGTTTCATTGCATTTTTTTCCAGTGGAAGGAAGAGTTTACAAAGTGGTGGAATGGATGGACAGTGAAGGCATCAGCCAATCACAACTCCTTGACGTCTATGAAGTGACAACACCAGAGCCAATCAGATCAATCCAAATCTCGAAAAAAGTAAGTTCTATTTAGTCAAATGTTTTTAATTTTTAAATGATCTAATGAACGATGAAATTGTGGTCTACGTTTAATTCATACATCGTAAGCCGACTAGAGCTTGAAGGGACTGTCGTATGTTTTCAGCATTTCTAAGAATACATTTTTAACTACGAGTAGTGATTAATAGCTCTATGTGGAGAGGTTTAATTGTGCAAATTTATTTCAGCACAAGTCGATCTACGTTTCATCGGACAGCCGCATCCGGCAAGTGGACATGTTGATGTGCCACGGCCGCTACGACAATTGCCTCCGTTGCTCGCACGACCCATACTGTGGCTGGGACAGGGACACCGGCGCTTGCAAGCCATACCAAGCCGGGTTGTTGCAGGATGTCACCGGAGCCACGCCTGGCCTGTGTGATGCGTCGATCGCAAAGAAGAAGATGGTGGTGACCTGGGGCCAGAGTGTCCATCTGGGATGTGCCGTCAAGCTGCCCAGACCCATCTCGTTGAAGGACGTGACGTGGCACCACTTCTCCAAGGAGAAGGGCCGCTACCAGATCAGATACAGGTGAAATATTTTTCATTATTATTAATATTGGTTTTCTGGTTAATGTTTCTTCAAACTGGTTTTATATAGACACAGGAGGTCCCTAAATTTTCATGTTTTCCATTGAAAATGAATGTAGTTTGTTCCTTTTTTATTCAACAAATATTTCCCTCATTGCAGACCCGACAAATACATTGAGACCTCCGAACATGGTCTGGTTATCATGAACGTGAACGAAGTGGACGCCGGACGTTACGATTGCAAAATGGGATTCGACATTGTCTGCTCCTACAACATCACCGTTGACGCTCACCGGTGCTCGGCTCCCACACGAACCAACGACTACCAAAAAGTGCGAAACATTTACAATGTTTTGGTGACATTAAAAATATTTAATAATATTAATATTATTTTTAATAAATAAATTTAATTATAATATATTGTTGAAACATGAATAAAATAAGTTCATGAATATTCTTTAGAAAGTAAAGTAAAGTTTTTGTTTATTTATACGAAAGTCCTTAACATAATTTTCTAATGTTTTATTTATATGAAAGTTCTTAGATAATTTTCTAATATTTTATTTATACGAAAGTCCTTAAGATAATTTTCTAATGTTTTATTTATATGAAAGTTCTTAAGATAATTTTCTAATGTTTTTCTGCTCAACAGGTGTACAGTGATTGGTGCCATGAGTTCGAAAAATACAAGTTGGCCATGAAGACTTGGGAAAAGAAAAGAGCTGTAAGATACTTTTTTTTTTTTTTTAAACCTAATGTGAAAGAATTTTTAACTCATTGCAGTGACACACACCGTTTAGTACTATGTGCTGCTCTTATTTATTCTGGATGTCTACGTGTTAAATAAACTTCAGTATTGCATTACAGGATGTTGAAACATTCATGTAGAAAGATGGTAATATGAACGTCAAACATTCGTTCGAATGTAGAACATAATTTTCGTACAGTATTTATTAAAAATTTTAAGTAAAAAACATTTAGTAATATTTTTGACATGCAATGCCTCGACATTACCAGTCCTACGATTTCAACAATAAAATTAACAGATAGATTGAAGGTTAAAAAAACGATTGATATTTCCTTTTATGATTGTAATCTTTCATGTTGTTGATATGATTGTTCAATGTTATATACCATGCAGCATTTTTCAGCAATTCAATGTTATATTAACACAAATTTTTTCAGCAATTCAATGTTATATTAGCACAACATATTTTCAGCAGTTCAATGTTATATTAACACCAACTTTTTTTCAGCAATGTGCCAACAGGAACAACATCAGTAACCAGAACCCTCACCCAAACGACATCTATGGCCGCAGTAATCGTCTGCTCTGATTGGTCACCTCGGGAGTACAAGAATAAATTTCTGTCAAAGTGGGCATAAAAAAATTGTGAAATTTCTCATCTTTGTTAGGACGTAAAATGTGGGAAAAACTTGTGTAAATTTTGAAAGTAGAAACGAATCTGACATGAAGGTGTCGAGGATTAAAAAACTTTTTGGTGTGTGTGTGTGATCAGGGTATTGCAGCCCGTCATGAATCTAGTGACAGACTATTGGCTGTTTTGATGCAATTTAGACAAATTCAATATATTTATGGCTTCGTACCTGCTCAAGGACAATCGGCCGATGGGCATTAACTGCTTCTCACTCCATGAGCTTCTTACACAAACGTATAATTCTTGGTTTTTGGTTCGTTTAAACGTTTTCTCTTCGATGTTAAAGTTGTTGAGGGAAGACGTCGTGAAAAACATATCTTTTGCCCCATGGACAATGTTCTCCTTTTTATGATGGGCCGTCGAAAGTTTGTGAAGCAGTGGTGGAAAATAATTTCTGTCCAGATAGAATGAAGTGATTACAAATGGGGCAAAGCAAAGGTTTTGTTAATATTGGTAGTTTTTATTTTTTATCAGAAGGTTTAGTATAAACTTAACTCTATTTTGCCATGTTTTGTAACATTGTTTCATTATGTTCTAAGCAAGATTAAATTATATTAATAAAAAAGTTCCATCCATTTAAAAGTTTAAAAAATGTTTGAACTCAAATTCTTTTACTTTTTCGTTTTAATATCGAAATAATTTTATGTATTTTATTCCGATAAAATTGTTTGAGCCACACATGAGTTGTTTGAATCTACCATCGTGCAAAATTAAATTTTATCAAAAACCTTAAAAGTGTTTAATGCTTTCGAAAAATATTTCAGTTTTCTTGCCTACCTTGAAACTGAAAATACTTTGAATTTAATTATGAAAATTAAATATAAAAAATTAATCAAATTAATCAAATTTATGAAAAATAAAAAAATTGAATATATAGTGGCTCAGAAATTTGTTTCTATAACTAATTATGATTATTATGTTGGTCATGTTTTTATTGTAATAAATTTCACTGTTGAATATTTCGTTCTATTTTTAGGCAAATATAATTGTTAAAAATAAATTAGCCATCTTGAAAATAATCTAGGTCTATTTGGGAGTAAATTCATCACATAGGCTGTGGTTCATTTGAGTTTTTGTCTTTGAAAAATTTTTTTTTGCCTAATCTTATGAGAAAGAATCAAGATGGCTTATTTAAAAATGCCGATCCATGCTAGAAACTTATTTTGTTCAGTCCTGTGATATAAAAGCCAATTTTATAACTCGATGGTCCAACTGATTTCGATGTTGGTTGGACACACTTATGAAATGTAAATAAATCTGTATTGGGTGTTCATTTTTTATCTTAATTTGACTGGTTGTGAATGATTAATTTGACTTAATTAATATATATAAACCTATCGTGGATAAATCTGCTTTTTTATATAAGTTAATAAAATAAAGCTTATTGTATCACTTCAATTTTGCTTCTTTATGAAGGAAATGTTATATATATATATATATATTTTTATGACTAATGAGCTTCATAAATATTTTTCATTCTTTTTCTTAGGTTTCAGTATTAGTTTTAATTTTGTATGTTATTAATTAACATTGCATATTTTTAGTATGACTAAATTTTCAGCTTCTGTTAAGGTAATAATGGCAAAAGCTGATTATTTAATTATTCATTGAACATCTTCAAATTATGTTGTATGTAGATTATATAAAACAATACTAGAAGTTTGTAATGTGAAATATTCCTGTAAAATAAAATTCCTTTTTTAATAAATCTTTTTCTTTGTTACCTACATTAAGTTGTTATTATGTATAGCATCTCTAGAGCTATTAAGGCATACGTAATATCAATATCTAAAAGAAGGAGAAATTTATTTCAGTCCTGCTATTAAGCATAGCAAAGGCATCACTCTTGTGATTTGCAGCATGTAATTATGTTGTAAAAATGTATATTTATAAAATCATTCGAATTGTTCTTTTAATAACAATACTATAATATAATAGCATTACAAATAATAGTTTCATTATTACATTAATTAGTCAACGGCCTTGGCCACGTTGAAACACCGGTTCCCGTATGATCAGCGAAGTTAAGCAACGTTGGGTCTGGTTAGTACTTGGATGGGTGACCGTCTGGGAACACCAG
>JARUHE010177491.1:0-13826 GCA_031471125.1 Archaeomysis grebnitzkii | reverse complement strand
TGGGGGTATTGAGTCAAGAGAGAGAGAGAGAGAGAGAGAGAGAGAGAGAGAGAGAGAGAGAGAGAGAGAGAGAGAGTATGTGTCTACGTGTTTATGTGCGTATGTGCACATGTGACTGCGTGTGTGTATATGTGCATGCACAAGTTCTTATCTATATCCGAGTACCTTTTTTGAGAAATGCAGTGAATGCATTTTCTAAACCGCATACATATCAATTTTTGTTACCAAGTTTGATTCCAATAACTTATATTTACAAGAAATATTAAAAAATAATACATTTTGTAATTTATTATCAAGATTTAAAAAAATTGTGTTTTAATATTATTACAAATGGGAAACGAAACTACTTGAAAACAAAGTGAACATATCAATCAAATGAATGCATAATCTATTCACACACAATTGGGAAAACATTTATATAAATATATTTGGTTCTTAAAGATACCTTAAAACAATCTCATAGCTCAAGCTTGGGGGAGAATAAATATTTTTCATAATCCTGATTCAGCTGAGAGAGTAATTTATAGTTTACAATTGGTTAATGATTACTTTTTTATTCCTATGCATATCTGATGAAATTAGCATTGCAGTTAACCAGAGGACTGCAGTCACCAATTTCTCGCTTATACAAACAAACTGTTCACTTAAATATAAAAATTGGTGTCCACAAAAAGTTGTCATTAAATCTTATGATAAATCTTTACAATGCGGGCCCAATTGTACCTAAATATACGACACCGGTGTACTTTGGAATTCACAACTCGGCAGCATGTAATGGAACTGTTTGTAAATTAAAATTTTGGAAATCCTTCTCTTTGTTAAGTCTTAGAAAAACTATAGAAACTTACCTAACCCAACTTTCTCGTACATACAGAGTGTAAATTTACAAATAAGGGGACCATTACAAAAAACATTGGCGGACTTAAAATTTAGATTTGTTATAATTACTTTATTATTGCATCTATTTCAATAATTTGTAGCTTAATGAACATATTTCATCATATTACAAATTTGATAAATGCTATTTTTGTTAAAAACTCTATAGACAAAATTGCAAAATGGGCCCGTGTTGGGAAGATTAACCAATCTTATATCTCAATAATTATAAGCTTTTTCAAATAACATTACCCGGCAATTTGTTAAGAACACTTCATAACTGTTCATTTGAGACATAAATTATAGCTGTAAGTCAACAATAAATAAACTTGAATGTTTTGGATACAAATACTAGGCCGACGAATGAGACGGAGATGACGGAAAGGTAACATCCTACTAGAGTGTCCCCTGGTACGTTCGACAAAACATGATAGGCCATGAATAAAGAAAATTATAGTTTGGACAAAGTCAAATGAGCAAAAAATAAATTACGTCAATGTTTAATTGAAGATAGGCTACATTAAGTTTCCATCTTAAACGCTTTAGAAAACTAATGTGGAAAGGGTAATTAAATCAGAACATTATTAAGGTATTTTTTTAATGTAGAGGGAGAGAGGGTTGCAAAATTATTCTATTTTCTAAGATACAATTATAGAATTGTACGCACCCTTCACATGTAATGTAATGAAAAACATGCTTAGGTCGAAGTAAAGCATTATTGCAATATGTAGGTACACATTTATATTACAAGAAATTCATTTTGTATTTTCATTCGTAAAAATTTCTTTACTGTGACATTACAGAATATTTATATATATATATAAATACTGACAGTTATAAAATGCTATTAAATTGCTCAAGTAAAAAAACCGTTTTAACGTTGAAAAGGATTATTTTTTGGGTTTATGGTAGAATTGATCGAAAATGTTTCCCTCTTTATTAGATTTCAAGATAAAAAGAACGTCAATACATTTAAATAAAAATATCAAAATTTGAATGAAGAGTACCTGCAGCTGGATGCTATCCAACTAATGTAAATAACTCCAGAACTATTTTGTTGGTGAATTGCTACAGGGGAAGTTGGGAACTGCACTAAAGTTCCTCATTCTTCCGTGCTTCTATTGAATATTGAGTTTTAATAGAGGGTGTACATAAATTAACTCCGTATTTTGAGTAAATTTTTGTATAAAATTCGTATCGAGTTATCCTGATTATGTTCAAACTATGCTTTTCTCAAAGTTCTAGTGTTAAATATACTCGAAAAATTCCATACGAAATTTAGATAAAAGTTTACAATGTCATTAAAATAAGGAGTTACTTTATTTACACCCTTATAGATAATTACCAGATGACCGCGATCACCATTGTCTTATGTTTAGTAATAAAAACGTTTTTTTTTATATAAGAAAAGTTGTAGAACATTCAATGTAGTTCATAAATGTTCATTTGAGAACTGTAGGTCACACAAACTTCAACGTTTTACTTCAATATGGAAAAAATAAATTTTCATAAAACCTTATATTTCTAGTTTAAAAAATATTACTTGGGAATTTTTAACGTACACTAAACTAAATGTTTGATGTAATAGATAACTAGGGCAGCATACAAAAATATTGTTTAGGTTTTACTTGAATGCAGAAAAATACTACAAAATATTTTCATAAAATCTTCAATTTATAAGTTTAAGATGAAAAAGACCTGGGAGTTACCAACTGTTCATAAGAGATGTCAAAACAAAACTTTAATATTTTTATTAGCACGACGACGACCGAGACGGAATAAATACACCTTGATAGAGCTTCGCTTCTGGCACGTTTGACAACATAATTAAATAAACCTTCAGCTTTCTTAAAAACAATAACTTCAAGGATCCGGTTTAGATCGGTTGAAAGATCTTTATTCAATAAAATGCTCAACAGAAAGCTGCAGTCTGACAAGCAAACCTAATTCTGCTCCCCACTTCACAGATGTTCAAGGCCCTTGTAGCACCTACTCTAGCAAAGAGTTAAAATATAATGCAAGGCAAACTTTTGGCTTCGAAACAAGTTTTCGTTGAAACGAGATCAAAAATCTGTTTTAGACCAGAAGAAACAAATTAAAATGTTGTGCAAGGCTACGAAATTTTTTCAAGTTGCTCAAACTAGTCGTGAATGTTTAAATATTCACAAATTTAACAATAATATTTTGTTGCTGTAGTTACAATATGAATATGAATAAGTTAGCAATACTAGGCAAGTTTAGATGATAAAATCAGTTAGGAACACTTATGTTCAAGTGTTAGTAGTTTAAAGACATTTAGAGATTTAGTTTTTAAAACTGATCGCACAAGACACAAACAGCCCCTAGAAGCTACAGTTTGTTGGGCAGTTGAGAATTCGGAGGAGGATTATTCCGCACTTTCCAAACTTAACAATTTGTTTTAATTAGTTTGCTTTTTTTTGAACATGAAAGTCTTGTTTTCCAAGTCTGAACAATGTGGTTTAGAATATTTATTTCTGCGAGTGGATATGTAGTGAAATGAGAGGTTTTTAATGCTCTGGTTAAAAATTTATGAAATGTTCAAGAACCAAACTAATTCTTTGATTCTTCAGACTTTTAGTAATGAGGTTTTATCAATTTAACTACGAACTAACTTGTTTATGAATTCCGTAAGCAATGGTCACCTACAACATCAAACATTTAATTGTAATTTTATTTAAATCCTAAATTTGTTTTCTACCTTTTATGTAGATCTTATTTGTTGATCTAAATTCGGTGGTCAAGCAATCAAATAGATCAGTTGAAAAATTATTTTGAACCTTTAGAATACTAGACATTTAAAGAAGAAATTTATCAGTTCTTCGCACAAAGGATGATCAAATACCTAAAAGTGGTAATGTTAATGATCATAATGCTAGAGAATAAAAACAAATAATGTAAGAATACAATATATCCAAAGGTTGTTGGTGTTTACACTATTTTTAATAAAAGTCTTAACTAGAGTAGTAGCCGAATACTCTACAAGTACTTCAGAAAGGTAATCTGTAACATCTCCAGTAAATGTTAACTGCACAGGAATCTAAGCCATAGATTAATAGGGAATGTAAACTCTTTTTAGCCGATCATTTATTTAAAATAAATTTAATATGTATAACCATGAGGTACAAATGTGGTTTGCTGAGTAGGGGTCTGGTGATGGTGTTGATGTTGATGTCTGGTTACATAATAAGTTGAAGTCCTGTAAATCACTTCCAAGCTTGTTGTAGTAGAGATACGTGTATGAACCAAGTGGAGTGGAGCACTAATTCTGAAAATAGAAATAGTATTAAGAAAAAGCTTACTTTAGCTACTAGAAGTTTCAAAGTGTCAACATGTTAAACGGATAACACTTCTATTAAAGTGTACTGCGACCAGATATGATCATTGCCAAATGGTGCACCAGCAAAAGTATAAAAACAGCCAAAGCAGTACTAGCGAACCAGTTCCACAAGAAAAGTTTATTCATTACCACATCCAAAATACACTTACAATACTTCGCTCGAGGCCAAGCTAGGCCACTGACTGCCTAAATACCTGAACATTTAGGTTCGTACATTTTAGTTTGGCGAGCTTTGTGGTTTTTGATCAAGGATCATTATAAATTTTCACATATTTAACAGTAAACAAAATATCGGATACTCTAGCTCAGAGTATTTAAATTATGCAGGAATAAAAAAATCAAGATTATATAATAAAATGTCACCCAAACTTACGTTTCCACGACCGTGGCAGTGTGTGTGGTATGGCTGATGTCGAATTGCGTATGAGTGATGGTTTCGTGCTGGATTTGAACCTCAGTCTTGCATTTGAAGGCGGTGGAGACATCGGTGACGGTCGAGGTTAGAGTTCGAGGAATTGTGCTTTTTATGATCTGCATCACATCGTTAGCTGTTGTAGTCACGATCTGGAAAGGGACATTGACATTAGTGGTAATGAGTGATAAAGCCAAAGCAGATTGAATGATCTGGGAAATGAAAAAATAAACAATCATAAACGTTCAGTTTGAATATAGTTACCTCCAAGGTTGGTGCAACGATAGTCCTTTTGAAAAACTCAGTCACGGTAATAGGAACACTGTTGTAAAATATTCCAGTAATTGTTGTATAAGAATCTTCCGTAGTATATTGAGTGATTGTGACATCTCCAACGAATGGATCTAGTGTGGCTGTGGGGAAGAGTTGTGGATGGTTGGCTTGGATGTGAATATTATCTTGATGCACATCATTATGGAAAATATGTCTATTGCCTTGATCAGATATGACATTGTGGAAGAATTGCGAGTTGCCTTGGTTATCTTGGGCACCGCTATGGCTAACATACGAGTCTTCTTGTCCGTGGATTACATTGTGGATGATATGTTCGTTGTCTTGATTACCGTGGATTACATTGTGGATGATATGTTCGTTGTCTTGATTACCGTGGAGAATATTAAACAAGTTATGTGCGTTGCCTTGATTATCTTGGCCATTGTTGTAGTCAATATGTTCGGCAGTGTGGAAGTCAGGAGGGCTTGGTGGCTGAGGCTCTGAGGGATTAACATATAACGCATCGATCTGAAATAAAATTGGATTATGAAAACTTGAACGTTTTATAAATTGGAGAGAAAACTCCGTTGTCCGGAGGACCGAAGAACAAAGGTCTCGTGCACGTATAAAAACTACACCGTTTACTCGATCAAGGAAACGTTGTATCTACACTAAGTTCATAAAATCTTGGTCTTGTATACATTTTTTAAAAATATGACTAACTTTAATACACTCGTCATAACTTATTCGAGATGAATGATAACTGTAGGTCAAGTTAAACAAGTTTACTTTAGTATTTTGGACACCGCTACCAAGCCGATTACTATGAAAAATTAAAAATAACACCAAGTATAGCTTTGCTTCTGGCATGCAAGCAAACTAGTAATCCACGAATAGAACAGTTAGAATGTCTCGAGACCATTCATTCAGTAACTAAGATTTTTCTTGTTCATAATCATAAATGGCAATCAAATAGTGTTACAAAGTGAGAAAACAATTGATCAATCCATTGAGTCTTAAATTAAATAAAGGTAAAATTGAAAAAAAAAATTGTTAAGTCAATTTAGTGAAAACTGTAGCTAATCCAATAATTATGTTCTATAAAAATTTATCAATACATTAAAAATTATAATAATATAGACTAGGAAATTAAATATTAGTATAGATATATAACCGTTAGTCTTCCTCTAACGCGGACGACGACGATAAGTGCTACGTCTTTTTAGAGCTTCGATACGCACGCTCAACAAGAATCACAAATTTTAATTTTGAAAAAAGAACAAGATGACTTCCAAATGAAAATTAGGAACAAAAGAATAAAGTTTAATTTTTAGTCCTGTATAGTTCCTAGTTGCTCTTGCTCCAGAGTTATTCAAATTACTTGAATATTTAATAATTATATAGAATTTGAATAACCTGTGGTTCTTTGGCACCAACGAGTACAAGGTTCCAGAACTACTCGCAGTTACTGGACCAGGACTCAGAAATGTATTTGAAATCTGTGAAAACCAGTTGTACGAAACGAACTGACAAACAAAGTCTAGCTTAATAAAAAAAGAAGAGTTTACTCACGCTTGCAATAATGATCAAAAGGCTTGACAAATACATATTCATTTTAATCTGAAATTAAAAAAATTATCATTAGAGTAAAATAATGGTATTGATAAGATTTTAACACTTTATAAATCATAAGTAGATACATTTCAGTACGTTGCACGTGGTAAGACAAGCTATACCAATTACTAGTACCAGTATAGATTTGATTAGCTATTAAGGGGTTTGGTAACTAGACGATATAGTCTTTATTTGTTTAGTCTTAGAACTGCCAGTTAAAGAAATACTTACATTGCAATGGAAATTGTAGCAATAGGTTAGCATGCCGAGGCTTCTTCAGAGATTTATTTCCCAAGTATTGATTATCTTAACCTTAAAACGAAGGTTTAACGAACAAATTTGACATCGGTTCAGGAGTGAAGCTAGATTCCGAACTTTAGAGTTCGCAAATTTATAAATAAATTAAAGCAATGCATTTTAGCAACCTTTCAATGGTGAAACTACACGACCGCTACACTTTTTTTACAAGAACTGCGTATTTAAACACGTTTTTACTTTAATAGATTTTACAATTTTATTGGAGAGATCTTTGGAGAGATTTTTGCAGGCCCTGTTTATATATTACCCTTGCACATAAGGGTTGTGTTAGCAAGGATAGATGGGTTGCCGTAGTTTTTCTAAAACTTTCAAAGGAGTAAGCCGTTGTCGTAAAATACGTAGCTATCGGTAAGTTTCATTCTTCAAATACACAATGTTGTGCAACAGTTATACGTTTATTTAGGAGTTTTATAACTAAATTTAACTAGTTTAGTTAAAGTGCATAATATTGAACTGCAACGCTAAACGGTTTACGTCTAGAACCGTCAAACTAAGGCTACACCAATAAGTAACCTGAAGGGCAACTACACGGTAAAATTAATCAGACAATACAACAAATTAGTATGCGTTCACTTTCAGCATTCAGGGTTTGATCTTAGATGTAAAATGCAAAGTACTAGCTATTAAAAACCAAGACCTACATTAGAATCAGAAAAATAATATTGGAAATTGTAAAAGTAAAAGTTTATATAAGTAAACAATCAATTTTCATAGTTAAGTTATTGTATGGTATGTAACTAATGCTCATCTTTAGTTTACTATACAGAGAATATATTACGGCTAGTTCTTAATTCATAACATTAGTTTTAAAAATGCATCTAGTTTAGCTAGCTACCCATTTAGTTGTAACCTAAAAATATACAATCTCAAGTTGATCATGGCATATTGTATGGAGTAAATATATACACATGCATATATACATATATATACTCGAAAAATATGGAGGTTGAAGTTAAACGCCATCCCAGCATATTTACTAATCACAAGAGTTGCACCGCTTCGACATTACTTGCGTCCAAATAGTTATAATACTGGCTTAGCCATGCTAACGAGTTTTAGCAAAAACTAACAAAAAATTCTTAACGTAAAATTTTGGTTCTCCCATGGCAAGGCTTCAGGGTTCAAGGTCAGTTTGAGCTACAAACTATAGATTGGAAGACAAAAGTGTATTTTGAGTTGATCGCTCGGCAGCGTGGATTGTGACCGATTATAAATAATGGTCTTCACAACCATTTTCATTTTAACGTCTTAGAAAAGCCACAAACTTCACTAACCTTACCCAACCCAACTTGGTCTTACATACATGGTTTAAACATACACGTAAGAGGACCATTACATAAAAGAATGGCGGACGTACGGTTTGCCATATATAATAAGCTAAATTTACTTTAATATGGCACCTATTTCAATAATTTCATATTGAAATTTTAAGCAAGGTGATTTTTTGCCGAAAAAAAAACTATTGGAAAATTGCGGGTATGTGGGCAAGATTAACAGTTACGTTGGGCACACAAATTTATGGTAGTTTTCTAACCATGTCTAAGCCAAGATTATGGCGTATAATCCTTAAAGGGGTGGATGGCACAGGGCGAAAAAAATGTTTTCTTCAAACTGTAAAGAGGTTGTGAAAGTATAGGTCCACCCAAACAAACGAATTATTAATTTTAAAACTTTGAAAGTACATTTGGAGAGATTATAATGGATCACAATTACCATAGTTCTAGACAGATACAACGAAGCCTAGATTGCCATGCAGTTAAAAATCAAAGTTTATTTAAACAGTTACTTAAATGTGGTTAACGAAAAGTTATTCGAGGCACAAGAGAGCGTCTTTAAGGCTACGAAATTGTACCCGAATTCATGACAACGGCGTATCTTTGAATTCACAATTTGGCAGTATGTAATAAAATGCATTTAGAGCTGCTTAAAAAAAGTTTAAATAGTATTCTTTTGAAAATTTTAGGAATGCTACAGAAACTAGTCTAGCCTTATTAAACTTTTATCGTATATACATTGTGTAGATATACAAATAAGAACACCATTTTTAAACTAATAGCAGACTTACTGGACATGTTCAACTATAATTAAATAGTTCATTTATTTCAATAATTTGTAGCTAAATGAATGGTTAATCTTAACAATGTTCAGGGAGTTTTGCAATTGGTCAAAAGTTTTTATGCAAAAATAACATTCATTAAAATTTTAATATGGTTAATTTCCATTAGTTATAAATTATTGAAATAAATGCAATGTTAAATTAATTTAAACAAGTAATATTGCAAATCTAAAGTGCAAGTCTGCCAATATCTTTTGGAATGATCCTTTTATTTGTATATTTACACTATGTACGAAAAGTTGGGTCAGGTAAGGCGAGTTTCTGTAGCTTTCAAGACTATCGAAAGAAAAGTCTTTAGAAAAACTTTTCATAAGCAGTTTCATTACACGCTGCCGAGTTGTGAACGCCAAAATATGAAGTGGTCTTACATTTAGGTACAATTGCGTTCACGTTTTAAAGATTTATCAAATGAACATTTCACAATTACAATTTCAATATAAGTTTCTCAAAAGAAAAAATTTGACGAAAACTACCAAATTCAATAATCATTCTTAAGATATTGATATAAAGAGTATGAAGTACAGTACAAGATACGATATTAAAGTTAACCAAATTCTTTATTATACAAAAACGAACAATAAGAAATTAAATAACTATAAATAATAAATGTGAAACAAAGACAGGATAGTTTATTTTTTGTTGGAAAGAAGTATATAATGATAATTAACAGTCTGAATATTTCACAATTGTACTTACTTTTTGAAGGTTCTTGAAAATTAAATGACACGAGAGCTTATCTACTGTTGATTGATTAGTAGGTTGGTTTCAACTGACATCTAAAGAGTAAATTGGTATTATTATGAGTCTTATTACTAAAAGTGAAGAAACTATCGTGTCAATATTGGAAAACTTTGAGCTATCAGTTTAAAAAGGATTAACATAATTTTTTGTAATTTTCTTTCACAAATTACTGTGGACAAACTTTAGTTTTTTTTCGTAATTTTTATAATTGTGTTAGATAATTTGAGGCATTTATTTTATAAGGCAACAGCCTTTTGTTTTATGGGACATCTATAATATTAACAGTTTACTTGGTAAGGGTAGTTTACTTAGATCATATTGCTTAAACCAATAACTCATAATAATAATTGAATATGAATTATAAATGACATACACAAGCTAATATATTAATGGAAGACAGTTCGGCTTACCCGAATTCCTAGAATAGGATGGGATAACCTTTTCCAGGGCAATGTTCAGAATTTCTCACTTTCAAGAGCCACACTGTTTATAAATTAGAATAAATAATATTTAATATAGCCAAAGTAAAGGTTTAAAAAGATTTTTTTTATTTCTTTTAACATTGTTATTATTATTATGTTATTCTTGTTTTTCCTATTACTTTTAATAGTGTGGTTATTATTTTAAAATTATTCATTTTTATCATTGTTGAGAATTCAAAACATTCTTAATTTGTTCAATCAACTTCGGTTCTATAAATGTTTATTTTTTTTTTAATTCTAATACACTTTCAAGCTGCAGAGGTTAAGACAAACATTATTTGTAACTGCAAATTACTTAACATTTAAAAAATTTAAATAGGGAATGATTCTGAAAAGTAAATGTGAATAAACGAAAAAATAACGTAAACTGTTATTTAAAATCTATTTTAATCAAACGTCATAAACAAATTTTATACTTTAAGTCAAAGAAACTAATTAAATGAATCGACAATGGCACAAGTGAGGTAACCTATATTCAAATAACATAAAGTTTACTTCACTTGTGCTAGTGTCGATCCATATATAAACATATAAACATATATATGTGTTAAACATATATTTAGTTTTCAGTAAAAATTTAGTTTGACTTAAGAAAAATTTAAAATTGAGTAATAATAAAGTTTTTCTATAGAAAATATAATCAAAATAGAAACAAGTAAGAATTTAAATACTAATTAAAAGTTAAAGGTATGAGTGTCTTTTTTTTACGTAGTGAAAAGTTTGATAAAAAATATTAATGATAAGTAAATAGCAACTTGAGAATGTTTTTGCCAGACTGCTTTTCATTTCTTTAGGTTTCGTTCTTGCTCGTAAAGATCATAAACATATTATTTAGATGTCCTTATTTATTTTATTTATTTATATTTATTTATATTTATTTATATGTAATATTTATATTATTTATATGTCCTTACTCTACTGTATATGTGGAATTTTTATTGATGGTTCATGGCTTAAGTAAGCGTTTTATTTATTTATTCATTTTTTATTGATGTTTCATAGCTTAAGTTAATGTTTATTTATTTTAAAATTTATTTAGTTTATGTAATAAATATAGAGTTCCGTTACAGAACAACATGTATAGTCGACCAATGCTAATTATGATATTTTTCTACAACCAATCACAAAGAACGGACGGTGGTGACGTCACGGTCACGTGACTGCTTCGAATATGTTGGTTGGTTGGCTTGTCTGTTTAAACCAACCAACGTATTCGAAGCAGTCACGTGACCGTGACATCATCACGGTAGGTTCATTGTGATTGGCTGAAGAGATTTATCATAACTAGTATTGATTGACATTTCTTGGTCGTTCTGTGGTCATACTGGTTCCTTAAGTAAAGGGGCGACAGAAAAGGCTTAGCAAAAGCTAGCAGGTGTAAGTTTAAATGCTAGTGAACGCAGCCATTATTTACTTAGATGCTAGTGAACGAAGTCATTATTTATTTAGATGCTAGTGAACGAAGTCATTATTTATTTATATGATAGTGAACGCAGTCATTATTTATTTAGATGCTAGTGAACATTGTCTTTATTTATTTAGATGCTAGTGAACAAAGTCATTGTTTATTTAGATACTAGTGAACAAAGTCATTATTTATTTAGATGCTAGTGAACGCAGTCATTATTTATTTATATGATAGTGAACGCAGTCATTATTTATTTATATGATAGTGAACGCAGTCATTATTTATTTAGATGCTAGTGAACGTAGTCATTGTTTATTTAGATGCTAGTGAACGCAGTCATTATTTGTTTAGATGGTAGTGAACGCAGTCATTATTTATTTATATGATAGAGAACGCAGTCATTATTTATTTATATGATAGTGAACAATGTCATTATTTATTTATATGATAGTGAACGCAGTCATTATTTATTTAGATACTACTGAACACTGTCATTATTTATTTAGATGCAAGTGAACGAAGTCATTTTTTATTTATATGATAGTGAATGTAATAATTATTTGTTTAGATAATAGTGAACGCAGTCTTTATTTGATTAGATGCTAGTGAACGCAGTCATTATTTATTTATATGATAGTGAACGCAGTCATTATTTAGATGCTAGTGAACGCAGTCATTATTTATTTTGATTAGATGTTGATGGAAAAGAACTTACAAAATAACGAACTAATTTTGCGTCTATAAAAAAATGAAACATATTTTTTGATGTAGTAAAAATAAAACTTAAAATAGTTTATGAAGAGTCTTAAAAATATTTTATATATAAAATTGTGTCAAGTTGCTCAAAAAATAAAAGTTTGAAAGTTATTATGAAATTAGAAGATTCTTTCAAAGAACTTTTTCTGGTGAGGCTAATTAAAATAAGTTTTAAGTAGTTGAATTTACTAAACTTATTGACAGTTAAGACTGTAGAACTTTAAAACTTTAGAACTTGAATTACTTTTTTATTCAAATCTTTTTAAACATTTTAAATCATTTTTAAATCTTTTATATCATTTTAAGTCATTTTAAATAATTTTTAAATCAATTTAAAACAATTTTTTGTTCATTTCGTTATAATCTTGCACAACTTATTTATCGGTAACCATTCACCAATATGAATCTCAATCTCTTATTTCGATCATGATTTATGATTTTACTAGCAGGGTGGAACCCTTATTGGGGCTTAGTTAATTTTGGTACAAAATAAAATTTTGCTCAAAAATAATTCCAGGTTCACAGTGAAATAATTTCAAGGAATTAAAACTAATGTAGAAAAATTTGAATTTATCTGTGCTACCAAACACACAGTGCCATTCATTATCACATTGGCACTCGATATACATTGACAGATTTATCAAACAGACACTCCTCAATCCTGCGATAGGTTTTCCATTTTTTCTAGCCTGTGTTCGTTCTATTGTCATACGCTTATGCATAAAAAAACTCAGCTCTGAGTTGAATTGTTCTTTGTTTATAAAACCATCAATATTTTCATCAAATCAAACCTCGACTTCTCCAAGGTTGAATAGCCTATTTTAGTTCCTTCTACTATGTGAGTACACACGCCAATAATCGGAATCTTAGGCTACCTCGCTGCTTCATTCAGTTTTTGGTCACCAACTCCTGGAAAGTTATACATTGTATATAGTCCATGTTCGTCCCAGGAGCCATATGCATATTCATACAAAAATTCAAGCTTTTGTGTGGCTTTGTTCTTCAGAATAAATAAAGTTTTAGTTAAAAACATTTTTGTTCAAGTAAATATTTTGGGCTTATGTAAAAAATAATTGTGTACATTTTTTGGTATAACCTAAACATTCTTCTTGCATGAAAAAAACTGTATAAAAAAGGTGTTAAAAGAAAGTTTCCCGAAAAAATATTTGGGGTGAAATTTGATTTCATAAATGTATAGACGTAAGCAACATCAGTGGTCGTATGGATAAACTCTCGCGACGGCACTCGATTTCAAACACACACGCACACCCACACACAACACACACACCGCACGCGCACACACCACACGCGCGCATATACACATCAACACACATACACATTACACACACGCATGACACACACACAGACACACACACACACACTTACACAAACACTTACACACACACACACACACACACACACACACACACACACACACACACACACACACACACACACACAAACACACACAC
>JARUHE010177380.1:0-13828 GCA_031471125.1 Archaeomysis grebnitzkii | reverse complement strand
TACAATCTAATTAAGCTCGTATACAATCTAATTAAGCTCGTATACAATCTAATTAAGCTCGTATACAATCTAATTAAATTCGTATACAATCCAATTTAGCTCGTGTACAAACTAATTAAACTCGTATACAACCAAATTAAATTCGTATACAACCAAATTAAACTCTAATACAATAATAACTATTTGTAGTAAACAATCTTGTTTAGTGATGAATATTGACACTTCAGTTTACTTTTATTTAGTAATTGACGTCGAAGTTTAATTTAAAATTAAATTTAAAGATAATTTAAATAGTGATTTGTAATTCTCTGCATTACCTCAGTTAATTGCCGATCCAAACAAATGATTTGGTCTCTAATTAACAAAAATTTAGTTTAATTCTAAAGTTTTGAATAAACTAAAAATAAAATAAAACGATTTAAATTGTTTACTTGAACTTGTGTTTTTAAGTTTGTTTATTTTATATTTTTACTTTCATCTTTATTTCACATTTTTATTTTACACAATTTAATTTATTTAATGTATTTAATTTATTAGTGACAAGTTGTTCAGGAAAACAAATTAATAAACGTTGGTACTACTTACAACTTCTAAATAAATTGAAGTGTTTGTTACCAAGAAAGCTTCGAAATTTTTGGCACAACTTTACTTTATAAACTTGAACTTGAAGTCAATGCAAAAACATTTCCTCTTTTCTGTAAGTTTTGGTTCTAGACAAAATGATAAATAAATTCAAGTGTTTTATGTCTTGTAGCCTATATTGGTCGAATTTAATTTCCGATGCCGCCGTCGTCGTTGTCGGCGTTAAGCAAAGACCTGAATTTTAAAATCTAATTTATTTACATAATTGATTATTTTTTGTAGTATGTTCATTTAAATTATAGTCCGTTTTTATTATATTTGGTTATATTAAGTCTAAAAGTTTTTCTTTAATTTTTGGTCTGTTTTTGCACCAATAGATTGGAAATGAAGTGTATATGAAACGTCTGTTTCTATGGATATTTTCAGATTAAATAAGTACGAGTAAATGCTATGCATTTAAAGCTGTTTGTATGTTAAAAAAGTTTATAAAATTATTAATTTTTTAATACAGTTCTTTATATTATTATATTAAACCTTTTCTTTCATTTTTTATAATAAAAATATATCTAAATCTTCAACACAAAATTGGTTAATCATGAATTTGATGATAAATTGACTAAGTCTAAAAACTCCTTAAATGTCTATTATTTTAAAAAGTGTAAATTTTAGGCAAAAAGATCCTTTTGGCATTCTACCTTAGAATCTCCTGTTCTTTCATTTGTTTTAAATTCCCTTTTCTTTAAACCTTCAAACAAAAATCTCGGTTAACCATGAATTTTAAGTTTTTTATAAAATGTATGTTTTAATAAGTAAATATTTATTTAATAATGTTATGTTTTTCACTTTCATTCAACAAACTTTTCTGTAAAATTAATATTTTTTATTATTTTGGAAAATACAAAACTTTTGTAGAGTTCACAAATCATCCACCAACCACAACCACAACCACAGGTCACGTATAGAACCTGTTTTTTCAAACACAGCTTAATAATATTTCCACACTTTTTTGGATTGCATTTCTAATATGAAGACTTGTAATTATTTTTTCATTTTTAAGGTTAATTTATCCATTAATGGGTGAAAAATAAAGTGTGTAGCCTTTTTGGGGAGTTTGTCAGGAAATGATATTTCCCCTCATTTTAGACTTTTCAATTGAGTTCATTATGTAAGCTTATGAATCTTAAAAAGAATTTTTTAATAAAAAATGTATACACCGATGCAATATTCTTGTTCGCAACTTTAATTTATTTCTTTTAATTTTATAAATTGGGAATTGAAGATTCTTTTATATTGAATATTTTTATTAAAATAGTTTTAAGGCATTTTTGGAACTTTGGATTTTTAATTATTTAAATTCTCCATCCAATCAACTTGTCATTGAATAGTTTTGTATGGGACTATACATCTCTTCAGGAACTAAAGTATTATCTACCAATATTTTATCTTTGCAGTATAGATACTTATCTTTTTATATTGGCGTTATCTATGATTTACGATGATATATCTACACTATGCCTGCATTATCGTCGCGAAAGACAATTTCACTGTTGAAAATTATCCGAACTTTGCATTGTGTTTTAAATTCAATTATAAATAATTATCGTTTGTATCATCAGATAGTTATTACTTTTTAATGTATATATTTTTATCTGTAAATATCTAAAAAAATTGCCCACAAAAAATTTGCAGTTGTAAATTGTACATATTTATGTATAATAATAAACTATAATACAATAATACTAATACATATAATTATATATAACACGAGGATAATTTTTTACATATAAATTCTTGAATATTAAAATGTTTTGAATAGTCTGATGCAGTCTAATGTTCAATTCCAAAAGTAAAATGGAAATGCTCATTTTTTGTGGAGGAACAAAAACAAATATTTTCGTATGATTACATCGCCTTAAGTGAAATGTTTACGTACTTGATTTATTGGTTTTTCTACAAAACTTTCTTTGCCATTAGGAATAAAATGTCATTGAGTAAAAAAAACCTTTGATTTGGTTGAAAAAATTGAATTTGTTTGACTTTCATTTTGTTTATTTATTTTAAATAATGTTGATGTTTTTTATTGGTTTTGTAACTTAGTTATTGTTTGTTTATATATTATCTTAATTCAAGTATTTAATAACAATGCTTTTAATCTGTTTTATTAAGGTGTTATCTACTCGTATAACATATATAGATATTGTCATTACTCAATGTAATTATACTAATGCATGGTGGTAGCTTATCATGGCTCGATATAATGCAAATGTCATGAATAAAAACAATTTTTTAGAGTGTTTGTCCTAATGGATTTATATGTGGTTGTTTTTATATAAAGTCGATTTTTTTTAAATTATCTTGCAATATATTATCTTGAAATTTGTTTTGTTTGTCAGTGAAATCTAAAAAACGAAATGTGTAATTAATTGTTCATTAAACATTCTGTTAAAATAAGTTCGCAATCCAAGGTGCGTCAAATAAAATATTTTGTTGAACAAGTTTAAAATAAAAAGATTGAACTCGAGAGTCTGGAGAGCAACTTTTGTTCATCAATATAATATAAAACTTCCTCTCAGGGGTGTATATTATTACATTGTTTCTTTCTAATTAAAATATTTTTTTAAGTACACCTTAGATAGTATCGAGCAATTTATTATTATTTTCAGTAATGCAGTAAGTAGCAATATTTAATTATAAATGTCGTAATAAACAATAACTAAAATTATATGATACGTAAGTAGCAATATTTAATTTTAAACGTCTACTTAAACAGCAATAATTACTTATAAATGTTTACATAGCAATAAGTAAATATTAATATTTACTTAGATATGAAACATTTATAGCTGCTGTAATATAACTGTCAGGATGCGTTAAAAGATTATCAATATCTAAGATATGAAATTATCTATTTCCTGGAGATTTTTATTGAAGATTTCACAATACTTTTAAATATTTCAAGAATAAATCATAAAACTATAGGTTCAAACCATTTAAATATTTTAGTTTTGTTCAATTAATAAAACGTATGGCTTTGAAGTTTATTTATAAATTTCGATGTAGATTAAACATACACAATGTTTAACCACTAACATAATGCATTTATCTACATATGAATTTTGTATTTATTTTAATAGTTTGAAAAGTGTTTATTACATTTTCTCTGCATAAAACATTGTACATTCATCCAATTGATTATAGTTTAATAGATTCACAACATCATCTTGATGTAATATTATATGTATATTAAATTAATTTTGTTGCTTCTTTAGTCACGATTCAATATAATTAAATCAAAATTGATATGTATACAAATTTTAAAACCTATTTCGCTTGAAGAATTTCTGAATACTTTAATTTTCATTTGCATTATTTTATTTTGTAAAATAATCAAATTAGTAATCGTAATTTTTATTTTCTTCATATTCTTCTTCTTTGAATTTCTTAAATGCTATTTCATTTCTTAATTATAATTTTTAATTCTATTTCGTCTTGAATTCTTCATTAATTATCCTTCTACACTATTGTAGGAATTTTATATATGGAGTATTTTAATTGTATAGCTTTTGTGAAGTGTCCTAGATAGTGTCTATAGAAGAGGGGAAAATAATTATTATGTCGTCTTCACATCAACATGTTCACACAATTCGAAATCGCACTTCTTCTTAGAATAGTGAATAGGATTAAGTAATCTCTGGTCTGGACAGTCCTCTTCTATCGACACTTCCTTTCGCTGATTAAATCAATCCTTTTTGTCGACATCCAATCTCTCGCCAAATGATTCTTTAGTTTTTATAATAATAACATTTTCGTTGGCCAGCAAAACTTTATCGACAATAGCACAAGTGAGGCAAGCTATACATTACTTGATTGTGGGTTGCCTCACGTGTGCTATTGTCGGTCCAAGTAAATCACATCTTATAGTAATCGTATATAAATATTTACAAGAATATAAATTAATTTATAAAGAAATAATATGCTTAGTAAATGAACGAACCACCCTGTTATACTCAATTTAGAGAATATCCGATCATTTTGGCGATACTATAAACGTCATCTCAACATTGTATTCCTAACTTGTGTGTTATTGCCATATACATTTTAATGAACCAAGTCATCCTGAAGCAAATTCTGAAAATAATTCTTTATGTTCATAATTATATATGTGATGTGACAATTAGAATTACATCTCCAAGAAATGGATACTATATCACTAAAAATATTTGACTTATTTTATGTCTAAGATAGTCTAACAGTTGTTAGTCAGTTTAATGATCCCAGTTTTGTCTATATTTCCATAAAAGTTAGTCAAGTGATCCTTTCTCCTGTTTTCTGTTTCATATCACACCTAACTTTGCATCCAAAGTAACTTAAGAGGGCATTTGTTGTATACCTGAGATGGTCATACCTTTAATCCTTAGTGAGATGAGCATTGGAGGATATCGTATAATCATATAACCAATCAAACGCTATATACTGATGATGATATAAAATAAATTTTTAAAAATACTCCAGTCACTACTATGAATGATAGAATAATTGCATTCATTTAGAAAGAAAAAGAAAACTTGAAAAACCTCAACATGCACTGTAATTATTTCTTTTTTTCTTTACCACATTTGTATGCATTAAAATTAAGTGAGTAAAAATGCAGTGATACTTCATGCAATATTCATAAGTTTTTAAGGATCACATTTTGTTAGAATAAATTTAGTAGTTTAATAAAATAACAAAGTTGAACAAGTTTATTGAAGCATCGTTTAATATGACCTTGAAACACTGTCTTTTGTTTCTTTATTTCATTCACCAAACTTGCCTTGCAACTCTTTCGCTAAATTTATGCTCGTTCAAATAAATGACCGCTAAATGTGTGCAAATAAAATGACCGCAACGTTTTATTTCCTATAAACTATTTTATGTTTAAACATTTCTCTACTTTTACAAGAAAAGTATTTTTGTTAAACAAATGTTTTTTAAGACTTTTTATCGGTTAATAATTTTGAGGCGGTAGATAAAGCTTGAAATTTGTATTTCATTATCGTCGCGTAAAAACAATAAAATTCCTACCTAGAAACCATTGAAAAATTTGCAACAGACAAGCTATTATATTTCTGTTAGTCATAATATAAATGTATTCGTACCAAGTGTTTATTTATTCTTTTGTTTAATTGTTTGTTTGTAACTGTGTATGTTATAATTATGGCTTTCGAAAAAAAATTGCAATTAATAGATTTATTGTGTAAGTAAGCGTTTATTTTACAACTTAAATTTGTTTATTAAAATATTTTTAATATAGGGTATTATCAATAGGTTTTTGTCGTTTATTAATAACATTACATTTTTAATTTTCTTCACAAAGAAAATGTTTTTGTCTGCAGTCACTAGAAATAAAATTCGTATTTTTAATTTTTAAATTTGTAATTATAATAATTTGAATTAATTACTTTCTTTATTATTATTAATATTTATTATAGGTTGAACGATCAACTGTATACTAATATAATTAGTAATAAATAATAATAGTAAATAGTAATAAATAATAAATAGTGATAAATAAATATATAAAAAATAATTAATTAATAATTTGATGAAAACCGTAATGATGGGAACCGATGTTTGGCTCGACGCAACAGCCAAGGATTGCGGGCGGATGAGTCATATCCGCCATGACACCTTTTGCTCAAAATTTTCTTTCTTTAAAATCTATTTTTTTGTTTCTCCAAAATAAACCAGTTTTGTATTCAACTTTTTTTGCTCTGAATTTCCATGAATTGGTTTTTATTTGTGATTTTGTACAGATTAACTTTGTATTTTACACATTTGTTTGCTATCCACTTAAGTTTTAGAAAAGTAAAATGTAATACTTATCAATGTTTGCAGATATGAAACTTTTATAGTATTCAAAAATTTGTCCTAACCAATAAAAAACTTTTGCAGAATTTTGAAGTTGTGCCTTACCCAAAAGCGAAGCACGGTCAGTTCTATGAGGGCGACTCGTACATCGTTCTTTATGTAAGTATTTTTTTTAAAGAAGTCCACTTGAAAAAGTACACTACCAGACAAAAGTTGCTAGTCGGAGAACAGCAAGGACATCTGGTTGTAGGGCATAAGAAAGCTAAATGTAGCGAGCACAAAATAAAAAAAAATCTTAACCTTGTTATAATCGACTCTTCTTTGATTTATTCATCCACAACTGCAACAGTTGGATATTCAGATGAGTTTTCATCATTCATTCTTATTCATTCAAATCTTCCTCAGGATAGGAGTTAATGACAAAAATGTATCTACATTTCAATCACTGATGTAGTAAGTGATTATGGAAAAGAAATTTAAGATGATGAACTTTCATTCTTCATTGTCTGCTATTCTACTTTCTCATCTTCTTTCTCGTCCTCTTTATCTTCCTCTTTATCTTCCCTCTTTACTCTTCCCTCTGTACACTTTATCCTCCTCCTTATCTTCTATCTATCAAACCCCATTTTCCTTGTGTCAACCACTCCTCCCCATTGTCTTCTCTCTCTGTCGACCCCTTCTTCTATTTATCTTCCTTATGTCAACCTCTCCTCCCTTTATCTTCCTCATTTGTCTGACCCTATCTATCAACCTCTTCCTCTTATCTTCTCTAACTGACTCCCTTCCCTCCTCACTCACCCACCTTTTTGCTTCCCTCAGACGGAGGACATCAACGGCAACCGCTCCTGGGATTTGTTCTTCTGGCTGGGATCATCGACCTCGCAGGACGAGTCCGGTGCCGCTGCTATCAAATGCGTCGAGTTGGACGACTCTCTGGGAGGAGTTCCCACACAGCACCGCGAGGTCCAGGGACACGAATCCCCGCTCTTCCTCTCCAGGTTGGTTTCTGTCACGGGTGTGTTCATAAGACTGTTCCATAATGTGCCTTGGGTCCTCTAGGTGTTCATAAATGCCTCTATAAACTTTTGCATTGATAGACCCGTGGCATATGAAGCGTTCCAACGCAGGCATGGTCGTCGTGAATGTACCTGTTTAATCACCTTGTTCAGATTGCGTACATTCCTCCATTAAAGGTATTCGATAAAAAGATAAAATTGCACTTTTCCTCTCTTTGTTATTGCAATTTTGTGTAGTGTAATCTCTTATTGTATTATTACATTTAAAGGCTTACTTTGGAACAGAGGTTCCAAATCACTGTATTTTGGAGTACTTTAATCTCTCAACTGAAATGTAACTACTATTTCTGGAACTTCATGGATCAAATTATAAATTCTAATTTTCTCCCTTTTCTGTCCAAGTGTTTCCATGGGATTGTAAAGTATCAGTATGCCACTTGGCATAACGAGATCGGTGGTGGAGCTTCGTTACTGAAACACATTGGCTCCCGGGTAGATCCAACTGAATGTTGTACTTTTTTCAACCAAGGAGCCTTAATTATGTGGTTCAAGCTTTCGGACAACCTCGATGTTGAGTTTACATCGCAAAACGTGTTGAATAAAAGAAACTCTAAAGTTCAATTCCTCGAACGTTCTCTAAATGAGATTTTATTTTCGGAGATCAAAAACTTCCCATCAGCTACAACATTTTCTCACTTTGCCTACTTTTGATCTCCATGAATGAAGTTCGCTCAGAAGCATCCCAATCTTCATAAGTTTTGTGCGGTCCATAATATGATCCAGTCTCCCCAATTATCACTGACATCTATGCAGCTATTTTGCCCTTATGACATGAGATAATGATGGCAATTTAAAAAAACAACGGTACACAACAAGATTGCACTTTAAACAATTCAGAATCCATGAAGAGTGAAATAACACAAGATAAACACCCATTTTTAATGTATACCTATAAATAACAAAGTTAAAACCATGAGTCACTTACAAATCACCCTTTACATTATCCGAATATATCGAAGCTAATGTAAAAAATCTTTTTAATTCTAAATTAATGCCTGAAGTTTAGATTTATACTCGCGCAATCAGATTTTCTAAATTTTAATGTTAATAAAGTTTAGTCCTTTAGACAAAACTTTCGGATCAGCCTTTATGCACTGTACGAGCATAATGTTTCGTCCTCATAAAATAAAAAGCTGCTTAAATTTTAGTTCAAACGTTTTTCTATGTTTCAGATTCAAGAAGGGTGTTCGTTACCTGAAGGGAGGCGTGGCAAGTGGGTTCCACCATGTTGACCCTGACGCGCCTTATGCAAGCAGACTTTTCAAAGTCAAGGGTCGCAGAAATGTCAGAGTTAGACAAGTAGGTTCAATGGAATAAATTGTTCATATTATTCTGCTATTTGAAGGTTTGCTTAAAAAGTAAAGAACTGAACATTTTAAAGTGGAATTGCTTAAGTAGATTTCTGTAAAGTAGATATTCATTGAAATAATTTTAGAATTTAGAGGCAATTGTACTCAAAGAAATGAACATTGAAAATTTTGATTCAATAAAAATAGTAATCATTATGTGTTTAAGTATGTATTTATACATGTGTATATATATAAAAAAGGTTTAAGCTTGTATGTGTAAGGAATATTTATATTTATGTGTAAAAAAGATTTGTATTTGTATATGTGTAGAAAATATTTGTATTCCAACGAAGTATTTGCACCACAAATAAAACTTCCGATCTCTCGCAGGTGGAGGCGACTGTATCAGAAATGAACAAGAGCGACTGCTTCATCCTGGATTGCGGCAAGAAGGTGTTCGTCTACATGGGTCCCACCTGCCGCCGCATGGAGAGGATGAAGGCAATCACCGCCGGAAACGCCATCAGAGACGACGACCACGCTGGAAGCGCTAAAATCATCATCATAGGTCAGTTTTTTTGTTGTTTTTTTTTTTCAGTGAACTTGTTCAATTGGTTATGGGAAGAAAAAGTACGAAGTTAATAATAAAGTTTACATTGAATACCGAATAATTTGGGGTGATAAACTTATAAACAATCCTACACAAGTTATTTTGCTAACGTTTGGTAAAATCTTAGTCGTTATTGAATGAATGTAGTTTAATAAATTTAGAAAATTCTGATGAATAATTTAAAAAAAAATTAAAATTAAAAATTTCGCCACAGACGAGACGGCCTCGAGTGACGAAATCGAAGAGTTCTTCGGAGGTCTTGGCGGAGGCTCTCCTGACGACATTCCCGACGGAGACACCACCGGTGATGATGACGTCACTTATGAAAGATCCGGAATTGTAAGTGAAAAAAATTGGCAATAACAAAATGATGACGTCAAAATAGCAACATACATTTATTGTTTATACTTGATAACAAATAAATATAAATCACTTAAAGTTAATGAAAAATATCTTAAGCCTTTATTATATTTGGTTAAGATGAATTTTTTCATGAAAAAGTCAAAAAACAAATCTCTTGAATAATGAATAGGGTGCAACACCGGACATTTATTTATATATTAATTCTTAAATAAGGCTTGAAGTGGTCACCATTTTGTTTCTTTACAAATATAAAACTGGAATATAAAGCTACTGTGAAGCCGTTTTTTAACATATTAATTTTATTTAATTATGTATTATATTATGTGGAAACATTCATTCAAACTGCATCAATTATATATTACATGAACAAATAGTTTTAGGTTATTTC
This sequence comes from Archaeomysis grebnitzkii, assembly GCA_031471125.1. Classification (NCBI taxonomy): domain Eukaryota; kingdom Metazoa; phylum Arthropoda; class Malacostraca; order Mysida; family Mysidae; genus Archaeomysis; species Archaeomysis grebnitzkii. The sequence goes on along the minus strand of JARUHE010177380.1, from coordinate 3,670 downwards.
AAGTACACGAGTTAATAATCTTTGTGTTTTTTTATCTTCCCCAATTCTTTCTAACTTTCGTTAAAATTAATACCCACCAAAAAACAATTCCTTAAAACCTTCCGTTCCTCCCATTTCCATGAAGAAGAAAGTGACTTTGCACAAACTGCACGAAGGAGAGGATGGATTGATCCAGAGCGACATCGTGTCGGAGCGACCTTTGATGCAGTCGTTGCTGCAATCCGGGGTGAGTCGTTTGCTTTCAATTACTTTTTGTGGAGTTTTAATTTCCCGGTTTTTTGCTTCATTTCAACTTTCTTGCCGTAATCAATTGTTATGCAAGACTTCTAATTATTTATAACAAACATTTCTTGTGTGAACATCTTAATTGTAACACTTGGAGAAAACCAATCTCAAAATGTTATAAATTATATTGTTAATTTATTTTTGTTTGAAATTACTAAATGTACCAAAAAGTGTTTGCATGATAAAATTTGACATCTTTGAAATAATTCAGTTACATTTTTGCAATGTGTAGCTTTTAAAAAATTTTGATTTTTGCGATAGAATGTTTCAAAAATTTAAAATTTGCCATATTTATTTTTACTACTTTGTTTGTTTTGTTTACTGATTTTTTAAATTCGTTTTTCACTACTCCTGCAAAATGATCTACAGGAGGAAGACCAGGTGAGTTTTCAATAAATTCCATTTTGCAATTTTGATTTCAAATGACTTTATTTTTTGAATATTTTGTTTAGCAAATGAAAGCTTTTTGTAATTTAGCAAATCTGTATTTTAGGATTGTTATTTGCTTGATACGTGTGGCGCCGGAGTGTTCGTTTGGATCGGCAGACACGCCTCAAAGAAGGAAAAGATCCAGTCTATGAAGATCGCGACTGGATATCTAGAAAATAACAGCTACCCCAAGTGGACGAAGGTGGAGCGAGTGGTTGAGGGAGCAGAACCAACTGCTTTCAAGCAATACTTCAAAACCTGGAAGGAGCCCCAAGAGCAATGTGGATTGAGAAGAACATACACAACGAAACAACTGTCATGTTGGTGTCTTTGTAGCAATGAATAAAAACAATAAAGCAATTTTTTAAAAATTGAAATAAATGTCTGATAATAAATGTTAATGTTTTTAAATAAAAAATGTTATTGCAGTCGTGCGGGAGCCTGAGTTCAACGTCTCAAGTTTGCATTCGGAAAAAAGGAAACTTTTGCAGAAGAATTCCGGCCCAGCTTTCGGATTTATGCCCGACGATGGATCGGGAAGTGTTGAGATCTGGAGAGTTGAAGATTTCGAGTTGCAGCCTGTTGATGAGTCTGTTCACGGGTTCTTCTTTGGTGGCGACTCGTATGTCATTAAATACACCTACGACGTGAATGGATCACAAAAATACATCATCTACTTCTGGCAGGTGAGTTGGTCTTTAATTCCATCATACATTGGTATAAAATAAAAATGTTAAGGTCCAAAATGTGAATTTGAAATTCCTCTCTCAGGGCTGCTCGAGTACTCAGGATGAGAAGGCTTCGTCTGCCATCCATGCTGTCAAGCTGGACAACGAACTGTGCGGCAAGGCTGTCCAGGTGAGGGTTGTGCAGGGACACGAACCCGCCCACTTCCTCAGAGTATTCAAAGGTTCGTCTCGACATATTTTTACCTCTCATATTAAATTACATTTTTGTTCGGAGAGGATACATAGGATTTGTAATTTAGGCCTTTGAGGCCTGGTTTTTTGTTTTCACAAAGACTTAAACTCGTTAGATTAGCTTAAAAATAACCTTTATTCAACGGAACTCGTCTCAAAACGGTAAAAACATGAATTCTTATTACCTTATTCCCAAGCAATAAACCAAAAATAAAAACTTTTTCGAATGCAGGTCGCATGGTTCTGTTCACGGGCGGTAAGTCTTCCGGCTTCAAGAACGTCCATGACCACGACACCTACGACGTCGACGGCACCCGCCTGTTCCAGGTGCGCGGCACTTGCGATTTCGACACCAGGGCCGAGCAACGACCCGAAGTGGCCGCTTCGCTCAATGCTGACGATGCTTTCATCCTAGAGACTCCCGCCAAAACATATCTTTGGGTCGGAAAGGTAAGCTAGATTTAAAAAAAAGTTAATGCATTCAAAAAAGGCCTAAGGTTAATAGATTTTATTATTGATTCACTTTTATGTTGAGACTAGAGCAAAAATATCTGAACTTCGATGTATAAACAAGAATTAAAATATTATTTATTTTAAATTGAAAAATGTCAATCTCTTATTGAACAAGAAGCTAAGCGTTCTCAACTAAACAAACCGTAAAATTTCTTCGTACCACTCAGGGTGCCTCGACTGACGAAGTGAGCATGGGTGAGAAATTGGCCGAGCTGGTGTCTCCCGGAAGAGAGCTTTGCCAGGTAGCTGAAGGCGAGGAAGATGATGACTTCTGGGCGGGGCTTGGAGGACAGGCCGAGTACCAACAAGCACGTGACCTGGACACGCCCCTTCTCTCGCCAAGGCTGTTCCACTGCAAGGTGACACCCGTTGGAAATTTCTCTGTTGAGGAGATTAATGATTTCTCACAAGAGGTATGTTTTTGTAAATTTTGTATTTATTTGTTTTTCTTCATTTACTTCTAAGATGTTTTGATAATGACTTAACCGAAATTATTGAAAGAAATCCAGCTATTATATTTACATGACCACTTAAAATATAGAAGGTGACCGTGTCTAGAATAACTGTCTGTTTGTGCATACGTTTGCTCAGCCTAACTTCCAGTTGGCTAAGTATGTTCATTTAACATTACTGAAAGTTATTATAATTGCAACTTTTGCGATTTCTTAAGTTGTTACTGTTTACTTTTATTTTTAAAACCCTTGCTTAGACATTTTGACTGTAACAACTAAATGTGTGAAGCTAATGGTTAAAGTGTAAATGAAAAATTAATTTTAACTTGCAAGTAGTTTTTCGCAGCAACATGAATGTCAAACCATATAACTTTTTTGTTTATTTTTATACTTTTTAAGCTGTTTGAAAAACGCAGCTTCAATGAGTGACCTCTGGTTGTTTTGTAGTTGGGATGGTGGAGGATTTGTGGACGCGACCAAAATTTTGCATTTTTTTCAAAATAAAAAAAATATTAATTTTACAGAAAAGTTTGTTTGAATGTAATTAAAGAACATAATTAACATTCTATACTTGTATCACTAAAGATTTGTTTCTTAAACCAATATTTACTTATTAAAACATACATTTTAAAAACAATTTAAATTCATGGTTAAACGATATATTTATTTGAAGGTTTAGAGAAAATTTTATTTAAAACAAATGAAAACACGAGATTCTAAAGTAGAATGCATAAAAGACCTTTTTGCCTAAAATTTATACTTTTTAAATAATAGGTTTAGAGATATTTTCATTATAAACAAATGAAAGAAAATTGTTAACATAATAATATATTGGATTTTATTGAGAAATTACACAATTTCAGAAACTTTTTCACATACAAACACAGCTTTTATGCGCAGCATTTACTCGTACTTGTTTATATAAATAATTTATTTCATTAATAACTTTTTATTTTCTTTAATTCTAAATTATTACTTGTTTGTTTATATAAAGAATTTATTTCATTAATAACTTTTTATTTTCTTTAATTCTAAATTATTACTTGTTTGTTTATATAAAGAATTTATTTC
>JARUHE010177269.1:0-13829 GCA_031471125.1 Archaeomysis grebnitzkii | reverse complement strand
AGTCAAGCGAGATTTCAGGTCATCTATGGCTAGCAATATATTACTGGGTATTTTTATCATTTTATCTACATTATCAAGATAACTTAAAAATTTTTTTTGTAAAACTTTTTCATATTTTGTTTTTATTTATGGATTGGAAATGAAGTCTCTAAGGTGACATTTTTATAAAATGATGTTTTCTCACTTTGTAATGCCATTTTTGATTGACATTTATAGAGATAAATTTCTTTTAGTTACTGAATGAAGCATCGCGATACATTTGAACTGTCCGGTTCCAAGGAGTACTAGTTGTTGATTATGAAGATAGAATTATTTTCTAAGCTACGAAATTAATGGTAGTGAAACGTTTGACCCATTTGATTTGTGGGTTACTAGTATATGTAAGAAAGAGGTTAGGTTGTATTGTGTTGTCGAAGGCTTCTTTGTTTTATATTAAAAAGCTCATTGCATTCCTTCAATCATAACAACTGCCATAAATAGTATAGAAGATGCCAGTTGATCAATTACTGTGGTAAGGAAAGTAGTAAAAAGTTTTTGATCTGGTACTTTGAAGATTTAAAAATTTAAACTTTAAAATAAAGTTTGAAAACACTTATAGTCTATGTTGAAGACCATATTACTTCACCTTCAAGTTTTATTTTCACTGTGGTCAAGGTTGTAATTTAAACCATAGAAATGTATTGACCTGTCAGTTCATACATTTATGCATTACTGTTTAGGAAAATAAAAAGTGATTAAACCATGTCAAATGTAATTGCATGTTATTCTTAATTGATGAGAACAAGTTATTTGTGCTTGAAATATTATAGAGGCAAGTGATGTCTTGACTATGTAAATAAATTAAGTAAATAAAAGTGAATTAGTTTAACACTTGTTAACCTGCAATCCTAAAAAAACATAAATATAACACATGAATAAAATAAATGTTTGTCTTTCATTATTAAAAGGTCTCGACCATCCATAACATGGTTTTTAAAAAAAAATTATATTTCAGGAACATCATAAATTTATTGCGACAAGATGTTGACTCAAATTCTAGTTGTTGGGGCATTGACACTGTTGACGGTGTCATCGATTGCAGCCGATGAATGCAAAAACAAAATCTCGTGTTCGGAATGTATCCAAACTCCAAATTGTATCTGGTGTGGCTTGAATGATGTAAGTAATGAAAAATCTGTTCTGTGATTGTTGAAATGAAATATTTGATCTCTTCTGTTATTATTGACCACATGCATTCACACAAAAATTGTTTGCAGGAGTTTGTGGCGGAAAACCAAACACTGATCCGCTGCAGAGAGAGAAGTAGCAAGATCAGCAGCTCATTATGGGAGTCTACTTGTGGTTTGGAGAATATCTACATGCCAGAAAATTATGTGCACGTGACCATGAACAAATCATTGGCACAGGCTGGAATACTTGCTGGGTCAGCCGAGGCATCTGGCCAGGAAGTCGTACAAATGAAGCCGCAGAGAGTGAACATGAGGCTGCGTGTTGGTATGTTTTATGAGTGTGCTGGGCCACATAAATTCATTGTTGAATTTACATTCAAATGGTGATCAAGTTAAATCTTCAGTGCTTATTGGTTATACCTTATTACAATTTTATTTGTACAGAGTTTAAAGAAATGTGAAACTTTAACAAAAGTACTCTACATATAAATCTGATATTGTCGAGCGGGTGAAACAAATTTAAGACATGGGTGTTACTTTTCCGTCATCATCGTCCTCGTCTTCCAGACATTCAAAAAAGGTTCAAGTTTTTAATTTATTAATAACTTGTTTGTTTTTTAATAATTTTTCATCAAACTTTCAGAACTGAACAATCAATATGCTTACAATATAATGCAATTGAATTCTTTTGGATAATTTCTAGTTTTTGTTTGTTATTTAAGCTTAAAATGAGGAAAAATAAATTGTTTAAGATTTCACATTCAACAAAAGGGCCAAGTTTTTATTTTCTTAATATCTTTGCTTCAAATTTTGAGAATTTAACATTAAATATGCATGCATAAATATAATGTAATAGAATTTAAAAAAAAATCAATGTTTCTTTGTTATTGCTCTTTATATTTAAAACAATTGTATTGTATATTATGAAAATAAATAATCGCTCGACATTTAAGCCACATGGCGGTTTGGGCATAACTAGTTAAAAATAAAATTGTACTATATTTATTTCACAAAAGTATTCCTATTTATAATCTTTAAATTATTGTATTATGTTATTACATTGAAGGAATTTTTTCTATTACTTTGTGAAAATTTGTTTTTATCTATTAGCTACATTTTTCTTATAGCAGAAAACTTTTTTTTTTATTAATTTGCATTATTTTTCAACTTTTCATTGAAATTTTGATTTCAGGTGAATCCCAAGGGTTGAAAGTGACATTCAAACAAGCAGAGGATTACCCGGTGGATTTGTACTATTTGATGGACCTGTCAAAGAGTATGGAGGACGACAAGCAATCTCTTTCTGACCTTGGAGCAACACTGGCAAGAAACATGTCGTACATCACCAGAAACTTCCGCTTAGGGTTCGGGTCATTCGTGGACAAGGTTGTCATGCCTTATGTCAACACGGTTCCTGACAAATTGGAACAGCCTTGCACGGGCTGTGCCCCTCCATACGGGTTCAAAAATGCCCTCCGCCTCACCGAGAACTCCGGAATGTTTGAGGCACAGGTGGCAGCGGCACCCGTGTCCGGCAACCTCGATGCCCCAGAGGGAGGTTTTGATGCCATCATGCAGGCCATCATGTGCAAGCAAGACATTGGCTGGAGAGCCAATGCCAGGCATTTGTTGGTCTTCTCCACTGATGCCGGTTTTCATTATGCCGGAGATGGCAAACTTGGTGGCATTGTGAAACCAAATGATGGTAAGTGCCACATGGATTCCAGTGGGTACTACACTCACTCAAGTCTTCAAGATTATCCTTCTGTTGCCCAGATTAATCAGGTTGCAAAACAAGAAAATATCAACATCATCTTTGCTGTCACTTCTGAACAATCTCACGTTTACTCTAGATTGTCCGAGATGATTGAAGGATCTAGTTCAGGCGAACTTACTGAAAACTCTTCAAATGTAGTTGAACTTGTACAAGCCGAATACAAGAAAATTACCAGCAAAATTGAATTAAAGCATAAATCTTCTCAATTCATAAACATTGCCTACTTCTCAAAATGTAAGGGAACCATAGAAAAAGAGACCTCTATTTGTGACAACCTTCATGTTGGAGATCAAGTGGAGTTCAGAGCCGTAATAACCGTGAAAGAGTGTCCAAAAGACAAAGCCTTGTGGAAGGAAACTGTCGAGATCTCACCTGTTGCCTTGCCTGACAAACTCCTTATCGACCTCGAGATGCTTTGCGACTGCAAGTGCGAGCGTGAAGATTTTGAGGGTTACGAAGTAAGCTCCCCAAAATGCAACTCGAATGGCAACTACCAATGTGGAGTCTGTAACTGCCACGAAAACTATTTTGGAAAGAAATGTGAATGTGGATCGGACACACCTTGGGGATCCGGAAACATCAGTGACAGTACTTGTCGTGACCCAGTCACCAATAAGATTTGCAATGGACAAGGAACCTGCAATTGTGGCGAATGCAAATGTAATGCTAGAAAGAACCTCGAAGAAGTAAGTTTCCTCCAATTGTTTTTTTTTATTTTCTATGGTAAGGAATCGTTGATTAATCTAATATTTTTAGCTTTTGATTGTTGTTGTTAGTTATATGTGGACTTGTTTTTTTCAAAAGTGGACTAAACATTTTTTATATTTGAGAGCAAAGATCATTTAACATAAATGAAAGATAGATACATTTTGAATGATATATCTTTAATAATGTTTTTTCTAGAACTTGGAATTTGTTGAAATAACTTTTTATGGTGTATGTGGATTTGCACTTTTTGTCAAGCATGCATAGCAAAGCTCAGAATAAGCATAGCAATTCCGATGTTGTTGTCGTCGTTCATGCCGTTGGCATTTATTGTAATCATTTTTCTTAATTTTGTATTTTGATAAATCACTGAATAGCCATAGGTTTTTTTTATAACATTAAAAGACCATTTGGTGTAACTAATAATTATATATCTTTAATGTACTTCATCGAAGTCTATTGAAATACAAACATTGTATTTTGAATGTTGTAATCTCGTGTAACTTGGTCTCAAGAACAAAATTTAAACTGAACAAACAATTTTTTTGAAAAATTATGATATGATGAGGCATGAATGCATAAACAATGCTTAAGTTTAATGCTGAACTGGTGCTTCCTAAATTTTTATCAGTTATGCTTATTAGCAAAAGTTGTTTTTGTAGCTGTAATATTTTTTTAATGTTAAAATATGTAGCCATGAAAATATAAAACCAATTTATTTTCATGAAGATCATTGACGGAGATTTCTGTCAATGCACGAACTTCTTGTGTGAACGGAACAACGGATTCTTGTGCTCAGGACCCGACCACGGCTACTGTGATTGCAATGTGTGCAAGTGTGAGCCAGGCTGGACGGGAGACTCGTGCGGATGCAAGAACAGTGTCGAGAACTGTGTCAATCCAGGTAATTTTTTTTCTTTTATACAAAAGTTGACTAAATATTTTTTTTTCATTTTTGTTTAAGAGAAATGTTTGTTTAATAAAAATAAAAGATGCTCAATATGTATTAATATTTTTTGAAATAGCCGTGTTTTTGTAAGTGTTTCTTCCGTGCTGTTCAACTTTTTTCTAACTTTAATTTTTTTACTTTTAATATTTTATTTTTGACTTTATGATCTCATGTTCAGAAGGGATGTCTCTGGTCTGTGAAGTCTATCTGAGAAATTCAAACCAAAGATTCAATTTCTAACCTAAATTATAGAATTATTAACTTTGAGAGAATTGAAATCATGTTCTCTTATCTACAACTTTCTTTCAACAGAAACTGGAGTTGTCTGTTCTAACAACGGCCAGTGTGATTGCGATCAATGCAAATGCTACAATGTGGAGGGTGGAAAGTATTCAGGAAAATGGTGCGAAGATTGTCCAGTGAGTATTATTTGAAATAAACATTTTTTCCTTCCAGTTCATTATAATGAACAGAAAAAATTAGTTGCATGCATTTTTTTCATTTTATTGTTTGCTCAATTATTTTTATACTTGGTTTCATAAATTTTTATTATTTCATACTATTAATGTTTTTTTTATAAGTTGTGTTAAGCATAAGTGTGATGTCTTTTTTAAACCTGTGACTAAAAAGTCCATAGTCTATAAACCACTGCTACTGATTGCCGAATTTTAAATTATTTTTATTCAATACAAATTAATTAATGGTTAAATAATTTTAAATGTAATTGTTTCTATTCAATACAAATTAATTAAAATGATTAAATAATTTTAAATTAAATTGTTTTTATTCAATACAAATTAATTAATGGTTAAATAATTTTAAATGTAATTGTTTCTATTCAATAAAAAATTAGCTAAAATGATTAAATACGTTTTTGTTATATTGTAGTTTGAAAAAAATATTCTCATTAAAATTGTTTCCCCAAATATATTTTTAAACTTTTTTGTTCAACAATAATTGATCAATATGAGCATGTGTAGTGAAGATCTTCATAGTCGTCTTCGTCGTCGATGTTAGATAATGACTTGAATGCTTATATATCATCTATACTATTATTATTTCTTTTCATATAGGCTTGGTTATTAGTTTTAATACATTAATAGATATTTTTAGTTAGTTTTATAGTCGAGTATGCATAGCAAAGCTCTACATAAGCGTAACAATTTCGAGATTGTTGTTGTCGTCGGCGTTAGAGAATGACTTGAATGCTTATATATAATCAGTACTATTATTATTTCTTTTCATATAGACTTGGTTATTGGTTTTAATATATTAATAGGTATTTTTATTAGATTTTCACTTTTTATCTACATTTTTTCATCAAATTAACTTGGAAATTTTTTTAACAAAGTTTTCTTTCTTGTTTTGGTTTGATTTACGTATCAATGGATAGGAAATGAAGTATTCATAAATAGTCTCAAAGATAAAATTTTGATTAAATTATGTTTTCTCACTTTGTAATACCTTTTTTGATTGACACTTTTTCATATTTTGTTTTTATTTATGCATCAATGGATTGGAAATGAAAGTATACATAAATAGTCCCTTCTAAAGTGATTTTTTGATTAAATGATGTTTTCTCACTTTGTAACACCATATTTGATTATTTTTAAGTTACTGAATGAATGGTTGTGAGACATTTCAACCATTCGGTTCATGGATTTATAGTTATTTGAAAGTTTAGAGAGCGTTTCATTGGAAATAAATGAAAGAAAAGTGTTAATATAATAATTTATAACATTCTATTCAACAATTATACAAGTTTAGAAACTTTTAAAATATACAAATACAGCTTTTAATGCATAGCCTTTATGCATGCTTGTTTTTTTTACAGTATTGTATGAACCTTTTTATTTTTTAATGTAATATGATTTTAATTCATTGTTTTAAATTGACACACCACAATGCAATTTTCAATAAAATGTTTTTATTAACTTTGATAAACTTTTTTAAATCATCTTTTTGTTTTCTTATTTATTTTGACATTCCTACAATCAAATGTTTTACTCTAATTAAATTTTTGACATTATCAACAATTTCCTCTGAATCTCAACTGTAACTTTTTGTTTTAATGAAAATCTTCCCCTCATCAGACCTGTAAGTACAAGTGTAGCGTTTACAAGCCTTGTGTCCAATGCAAAGTGTTCGGCTACGGAGAGTTGAGCGAAGAGGAATGCGCGACCAACTGCACTCTGTTCAACGCAACTTTGGTTGACGTTGCTCAAGGTATTGTTTTGGTTGGATGTTTAATGTCAAGGTGGAAATTCAGTTCAATGGTTCAAGTAACTCAATTCTGGATGTGTAAATGTTCTTTTGTTCATCATTTACTCAAATAGTTATGTGAGAATGGGAGTTTCTTCACTAAGTTTTTTCAATTTAGAAACTAATTAGTTTAAAATTGTTTTATTTAACATTGGGATTGCTCAGTTGGATAAGACTATTGGTAGTTAATATAATAAACTTATCCCACACTTGTTAAGTTAACCCCATACTTGTTAGAATCTAACCCACACTTGTTAAAATTTACTCCATACTTGTTCAAATTTACCCAACACTTTTAAAATTTACTCCATATTTGTTTATTAAAAATGATGTGTTTCTTTGTTGTTAAAGAACAATATATTCATATACTGAAACGCCACCTATAACATGGTCCACTAGGACCAAATATAAGTAACTAACTTACAGAATATTTATTTTCTATTTTAATATAAATAAATGTATTTATACCTTTACAGATTTTTAATTTTGTATTATAATAAAAATATATTTTTTTGTATAGGATGAATGTAACCATATTTGGAACATAATTTAAAAATTAAAGTTGATTAATTTATTCCAAATTATTCTCTGACTTAATAGTATATTAGATTAATGTGTGATTAGGTAGCACTTGAAAAAGAAACAAAAACACTTGATGTTTATTTGACAGTATTTTCACAATTTTTACGTTTTGCATTTTCACTAAAACATAATTTCAAAGTTTTTTTTTTTAGAAATTTTACAAGACATTCTCAAAAATCTTGAACAACACTTTATAACTATGTTACAGGTGAATTTTGTTTTTGATGAATGAAAGAAAAATTTCATATCCATGTTTGCCAATTTTTTCTAAGAACTGAATTTCTTCCTTGAATATATAAACCAACTATTTTTATACTTGATTAACGTTAGTATTTCTTTTTTAGCTTTGTGGCACTGAGTTTAAGTGCCAAGATTTTAGGTATTGCGTTCAGTGCCGGATATTTAACAGCGGTCCATACATGGAAGAGCCGGGAATGTGCGAACAGTGTTCTCTTCTGTACAGTAATTACACTGGTCGGTTGGTGGCCAACTATAGCATTACCGAGGAGGATTGGGTTCAAGGTAGTAGAACCACTGGAATGGATCCCTTACCCATGTCAACCATATCTGGCACACTGTCCGTCCTTCCTTGAATCTCTTTCAAGCATGACACATTTTTTGATGTATCGACCTCCTGATTTTATGTATAGCCCATATTTTTGAACTATTTTTATTCCTTATTAATAGTTTATATACTATATATAATTTTTATGTATAATTGTATATCATATTTATATATCATATTTATATATCTTTATATATAATATTTATATATATGTATATGTATTTATATATAATTATATGTATTTATATATAATTATATGTATTTATATATATATTTATAATATAATATATTAATGGTGAGAATTCATTTTTTTAATAGTGTTAGCATGAACATTGTGAAGATGTGCATGGCGAGCATTTGTAATATTTTATTTTATTTTCAAAGATCAAAAATGAAAAGTATAAAACTATTTAAAATTCCAATTCCTAGTTTGTAAATTGAAAATGCAAGATTAAAATTAAAAAGCAACTCGCACCAAAGGGAAGACAAAGAAAAAATATGATCAAACAATTGTGTGAAGGAATTTTTGTCTGTAAATTGATGAAAATAATTGCAAACTATTCTCAAATTGATCCTTACATGTTTGATTAATTATTAAAATTATTATTAATAGAAAACAAGCTTCATCTCGTGGTATAAGAGTGGTTGTCAAAATAGTCATTTTGATTACTTGAGGTTTAAGAAACATGTTTTCTTATATTTGTCGTTCCTGCCAGAAGTGATTACCTGCTTGTGCAACATTACTTAACCTGTCGTTTTGAATGCCAGAGCCTTGAGTCCACCCTCATCCAACCAAATCATCGAATTAATTTTTAATTTAATTTTTTTTAATAAGTATTTGGGTGAATTTTGAAATTTCAAGCTGCTTTATTTCTTTTAGTTTTGTCTTTTTGGTAAATGTGCTTTTTCATTTACATTTATTTCGTTATGCAGTAATGAAAAAAAGTTTTGATTAATTAAATTGATATTGATTATATTGAATAATAAATTACATTGATCATGTTAATCAACATAAAATTGAAAAAAAAAATCATTCGTATTTAATTTTTAACTTGATTATTAATGTTTTGAATATTGAACATACGCATTTATTTTCAAGTTTCCTAATGTTAAACGTAGTAAAGTGATAAAATAACGTACATTAATTTAATGCGTGAAAATTTCCTTGCAGTCGAACAACCAGACGAACAACATTGCTCGTTCATAGACGACGAGTATTGCAGATTCTCCTTCGTTTATGGTTACGATGAAAACAAAGAACCGGTCGTACGTGTTCAGAAGACTCTTGAATGTCCTCCCACTCTCGATATTTTGGGTGAGTTGATTTCAGTCGAGTGTCTTCCAATAGTAATTCTAATGGAGCAAATACTATTACAGCAGCTGGAGTCTTGCTCTGGCTTCAGCTCGTTGCAACCAGTGTCCATGGATTGCCTTAAGAGAGCAATAATTAAAAAAAAGTTAAACCTTAAATTTAATTTCTTTTCTAGTTGAAACTTGAATTTCAGTTATTTGAAGATGTGATGCCTTCTCACCATAACTTGAAGGTAAGGTACTTACCACCACCTACATGTTATAGTTTATGGCAAGCAATGCATCTTGAAGTAAGTGAAAGTCAGGCCCAAATATTGAAATGGACTGGAACTGGTTGGAATGACCAAGCTGCAAAACTTATTGTTTAAGTGATCTTGTTATCTATAGCTCAAATTAATCTAAATATGTTCTTTTTCAGGTATTGTTTTGGGTGTGATTGGTGCGATTGTGGCTGTCGGCTTGGCTTTACTACTCATGTGGAAGGTTCTTACGACAATACACGACCGACGCGAATATGCAAGGTTCGAGAAGGAAAGAATGATGGCTAAATGGGACACTGTAAGTAGTTTGTTCATCACACCAATTTTTTACAAAATGTTTGAAAATGATAAAAAAGTGAAAAGGAATTTCATGCAATGTTGTGAAGGGCATTACATTTGTCTTTCATTCATTTTTAATATTTTCTTATTTGTTGCTCAGTGCAGGGCCTTCAACCAATTTGGTCTTTTATTATTAGAGGATACATAAGGCACCGCTCTATGAGTCACTCTTGATTGTTGTTAGGGATTTGTGAACTGTTTTCCAAAGTAGACTAAACATTTTTTTATCTTGAATGTAATTTTCTGTAAAACTTGAATTTGTTGAAATAACACATTTTTATATGGACTTGTTGAATTCAGAGCAATGATTTGTATATGTCTTCCCTATAAACCCATAGGGTTGGGTTTGTATTATATTAGAATGTGTTTACATCAACAGTAATGATAGATCACCACAGTAGCTGATAAAGACAGTCAAATGTATAATCTGTTTTTTTGTTGCCAGGGAGAAAATCCGATCTACATCCAGGCAACATCTACCTTCAAGAATCCTATTTATGGCGGGAAATAAGCATTAAAACCATCTACCTTTGAGACGTCATATTTGTGATGCAATGTTGTGCTTTGTGACGTCATATTTGTGATGCAATGTTGTGCTTTGTGACGTCATATTCGTGCTAATGTAATCGTGGCCTCAATATGCCAGGCTGTGAGTGAAAGGCACCTTCACCATTGGCCTAATTGTCAACAGTGATGTGCCAATATAATGAAGCATTCGATTTTCATTTGCCTTAGAACTTTTTCTTTTGGGGAATTTTGGTAATTTATATTTCCTTGTTAAGTATATTACGAATTGTTCAAATGAAGAATGTTACTCAATGGAAAGTTTTTTTTGAAGAATTCACTTAATTTTTTGAAAGGTTATTGTTATTATTTTCTTATTACATAGTATTAATAATGTTGATCATTATTTTATTGTAATTTACTCATAGTAAGAATGTTTTTCCCTAATATTAGCCCACAACTTTTCATTGAAAGTAAAATACAAAAATTAAAAATTATTTTTTTCTTAATCAATATATACTCACATCTGTGCCAAAAAAATGTTCATCAAATTTTATGAAATTTAATTTTTTAATGTATTGCGAAAGTTTGTAACTTGTATAGTATAAGCAGGAATATTCCTATTTTTCTAATTGTTCCATGTCTTGATTTGGTATTATTCGTTCATGTATATAATGAAATATCTTCCTCAATGGTGCTGCTATCATACTTTAATCATTTATTGTAGTCTAATTATATTCATAAATTTAACTTCTATGATATTTTGTTATAAATTTAGGATGGAAATTTTATTAAAATTAATAGTTTAGATAAAAAAAATTTGAATAAATAATTTCAGAGTTTGAAATTTGTAAAAAACGTTTTTATGATGTAATCAGTATTACTATGCACTCCTATATCATTTGAAAAATTATGAGGCTGGTTGATTCACAAAAAATTAAATTTTTATTAGGTTAATATTTTGTTTGGTTTTCGATTAACATATTGTGTCAATTAATGTTAGCCTAATTTTGTTTTTCACTAATTTTGTAAGCCCTCTAATGAATAAGGTTGAGTCTTTAAAATAATTTAGGAATTGTGTTGATCTCGTTGCTAAAAAGATTTTTATATGTGAAAGTATGGGAATGATAAGTTAAATTTAGAATTTAAATGTTTAATGGTGCATTGCTTTTAATATGTTTCCTGCCGGATTAATGCCTTACAATTAGTCTAATATTTGTATATTATCTTTAGATGAACTAGTGTCTGCAGTAAATTATTTACATTATGTGCTTATCAAAATCACGAACAACACTTTCTAGTCACTTGGATTGTGTGGCTATTGTACAGCGAATCTTTGAAGAAACTCAATATTTTATATATAATAATTAATAATACTTTAATACATTAATACTCTTACTTTACTTTAATGAAAACAATCCAATGTTGAACAAATCTTTATTTTGAATCTCGTTTGATCTATGCATGGCTTCAGGGCTGTTCCTGGATATACTCTCAAATCAACACAAATATAGCCATGTAAGAATTGAAGTGGTACTGAATGGCATTGATGCCAAGTACTATTTAATTGACAAATTGCATATAATCAAAATTCTTTATTTCTATTTTAGCCAGGGCAATGCTTTAGAGCTATGATGGCTATATGCTCCATAGGAATTACTATTTGAGTGGACTATGTGGCACCCCTAAAGTATTGACCTGATTTTAGCATAATTGTTGTTACTCGTTTTTCATCTACTTGAAGGTTTTCACTATTTGTCAATTATGTTTTTATAACTAAATTAAATTTTAACCTTTTGTGTTTGTTTGATTTCATAACTTTCCAAAAATAGAGGTTCAGTTTTGTTGGAGGATTGAAGGATTACATCAAAGTCTTATTGAGTCTGAAAGACGTTTGCTGTGCCAGTCTAGTTCTCTAGGAACCTAAAAACCAATCTATTTACGTTTTGATCATTATTATCACCTACTTTTATTAGTTAAAAAAATGACTCTTTTTGAGCATTAGTAACTCTGCTGCTGTGTAAATAAGTTTGTTCTAAATTTTTTTAGTATTAGCAGAGACGTAAGTCATCGCTCTAAGAGCTACTATTAACCGTTGTTAGTTAGGGATTTGTGCACTAGCGTTTTTTGCAAAAGTAGAATTTTTTGATTTTTGATTTTACAGAAATAATTATTTAACATTGATGAAAGATCTACGCATTATGAATGCTCTATCTTCATACAATTTTCTGTAAAACTTGAATTTATTGAAATAACTCCATTTTTATGCTGGGGTGCACTTTTTTTCAAAGTAGACTTAACATTTTATTCTATTTTTTATTTCACAACAGTAGTTATTTAGCATAAATGAAAGATATATGTGTCCTGAATGATTTATCTTAAATAAAATCTCCAGTAAAACTTGAATTCATTGAAATATAGATTTTTATTTGAGCTTATTGTCTGCTATAAACCCGTAGTGTATGGTTAAGAACTATTTTTTTTTCTAAAAACATGTATTAAAAATTGTAGGTTATCTTTGTCTATAAAGGATTTACAATATGTTTTGTAAAACATTTAATTTAATTTGCTTTCAATACAATTTCTGTCAAGCATGTGTAACATAGTTCTACATAAGAGTAGCATGTCCAGAACACAAACTATTTTGATTAAAGCTTGTTTTGATTCATGCCCCAATAGATTGGATGGAAAATATCGGCATCCGGAGATCCATTTGTATTGAACGTTGCTTTATTTCTTCATTTGAAGAGGTTCAAAGTAAGTTTATTGATACAAGCATCCAGCTAATTTTGTCTGAATTATTTTTTCAAAAATTAATATTCAAGTTCTGCCCAAAGTTTTGTTGAACAACAGTTAAATAAGACCATCCAACCAGCACCACCAGGAGTATTTTTTTTCCAAAAAAAATAACATTTACAGAGCTATAGCAAAAAAAATCATTTTTTAAGTTTTTTGTTTGAAGAGTTATAAAAAAACATTGAAGAAAAGTTGTTTGTTATAACCATCCATTCAAAATTGTCATTAGTATTTTTTTTTCAAAAACCTATCTTTAAAATGTAGCCAAAAACAGGTTTTTAACTCTTGAAAAGTTTTGAGCAAAAGTTGAGTTTTTATTTGAGGAGTAACAAAAAACTTTGTTGAACAAAAGTTGTTTATAATGGCCATCCAACCAATATTATCAGGAATCATTTTTCTCTTTTTCATACAGTAAGTATTTATCAAATTATAGCCAACAAATAGAATGTTTACCTTATGCAAGATTTCCGGTCATCTATGCTAGTTTATTATCGAGCGTTCCGTTAGGAAAATGTTCTATATAGGTTTTATTTTTCCGTCGTCGTCTGCGTTGATGTCGTCGTCTGCACCTGAAAATCAATTAGTGTTTAACAACTTTTTTTTAAGAGTT
>JARUHE010177158.1:3040-13829 GCA_031471125.1 Archaeomysis grebnitzkii | reverse complement strand
CACACACACACACACACACACACACACACACACACACACACACACACACACACACACACACACACACACACACACCGACAAACATGTATTATTGCATTGATTTAAATATGTAATTTAATACGGATAGTTTTAACAGCGGAACTAAAATATAGATTATTCCGTTATCATTTGAGCTTATTCATCCATACCCATAATAAATGCAATCATTTTTAATTGTTATTACAACGGACACATCTTTCTATCTTTTTTATATAATTTGATGTATTTATAAAAAATATGTTATAGAACGAGTTTCCTATAACACTTTTATTTAACTAATTAGCTTGTGCTTTCGTAACTCCCTTCTCTCATGTGCATTTATGCAGATTTTTCGTCGATGTTGCATCAATGGATCATTGGTACCACACAACTATATACGCATCATTGCAGAGTTTTCCTCAATATTGTACAATGATGGATGTTGCCTCAATGGATCATTGGTAACACACGCATCATTGGAGTTCATTTGTCGGTGTCATACAGAATGTTTTTTGTCTTGTTGTTTTCAAATAATAGAGAGAGACGGTGTCAAATAGTTCATGTTGATTCTATGTTTCACAGTAGGTTAATTTGATCTTAAGAACATTTACACATTGAACTGTGTTCGACATTTTCCACGTGGTGTTTACGGTCCGACATTTTCCACGTGGTGTTTAAGGTCCGACATTTTTCACGTGGTGTTTACGGTCCGACATTTTCCACGTGGTGTTTACGGTCCCACAAAGTCTAGGAGTGATAGGCCAATCAATTGTAAGGTAAGCGATTTTTGCTACACAGGAAGAGTATCTGCGACGAGAAGAAGCTTTTGCCAAAAAATGATGAAAAATTATTTCTCCATTTGGTGAAAGTTCAAGACAGCTACTCTTTTTTACAACATTGGCGTATTAAAACACCCCTTTACTTTAATAATTTTAGCCAGTTTTTTTCGGCTGTTTTTTTATAGGTACTCTTGCTTTACACTTTGTACATACGAGAATGTTGGGTTAGGTGAGGTTCTGTAGTTTTTCTATAACTTTCAAAAGAAAGTTCATTACTGTAAAAAAGAGTAGCTGTCGTGAAGTTTCACCCTCCAATTTAAAATGCTTATATTTTCTTGTTATTTCTTTACAATTCTTTCTCTTTTTCTTATTTCTTCTTTATTTTTATTCTTCTGTCCATTCTTGTGTCTCAGCTTGTATTTTCGTTAGCAACAACTTTCAAATTTTTAAAATATTTTTTATTACACCTTTCCTTTTATTTTTCACTTTTATTCCACTTTTTCCTTCCATATCTTATTTTTATTGGTTTTTCTTTATTAATTTATTTTTTAATTTTCGTTCTTTATAAATTTTACCTTCATTCCCCTTCTTATAACTTTTTTGTTCCTCTTTTCGTGTCTACTTTTATTTTTCTTTCCTTATATGTTTTCACTTTCACTCCTCTTTTAACATTTTTACTGCTATTCTTCTATCCCCTTTTTACATCGTACTTTTTTTTTCTTTATTAATTTAAATTTTTTTTCTTTTTATATTATTCTTTACATCCATTCCCATTTTCCCTAGAACATTTTTTCTTCATTCCCCTTCTTTTCGTTTCTACTTTTATTATTCTTTCCTTATAAATTTTCATTTACATTCCCCTTTTTGTTTTCCTTCTTACTGTTATTCCTCTTTTCCTTTTTAATTGTGTTTCTATTTTTTACTTTTTACTTTCATTCCTTTTTTTCATTTTTAAGTTTATTTATTTTTTCATTTTTAACATTTACTATTTATCCTCTTTTCCTTTTTAATTTTATTTCTCTTTTCATTTTTCATTTTAATTTTATTCTTCTTTTCTTTTTACCTTTCTTTTCTTTCTTGTGTTTACTTTTATTCATCTTTTCCATTTTACTTTTACTTTTTCCTTTTTACTTTGATGTATTTTTCCTTTTTCTTTCCTTTCTTTTTTCCTTATTATTTTATTTTTGTATTCTTCTTTTCTTTATTATTTTATTTTTTATTCTTCTTTTCCTTATTATTTTATATTTTCCTTTTTGCTCATTTTGCATTTTCAATTTTATTCCTCCTCTCCTTTCCCCATTTTACTTTTATTCTTATTTTCACTTTCTACATTTGTTTATATTTTCCTTTTTGGTGTTATACTTACCTTTATTACTCTTTTTGCATTTTTAATTTTATTCCTCCTCTCCTTTCCCCATCTTACTTTTATTTTTATTTTCACTTTCTACATTTGTTTATTTTTCTTGATTACCATTTAATTTTATCCCCTCGTTATTATAAATTTTGCTTGTACCCTTCATCTCCCCTTCATTTATTATTTCTTTAATTTTGCTCCCCATTTCTTAATATTTATTTATTTGTACTCCTTTTTGCCATTATAATTTTATTCATTTATTCGTCTTTTTAAAATTATTAATATTGTACCTTTTTTTTATTATTTATTCATTTGTATTTGTTTATACTTAATTATTCATTATTTTTATTTATTTTCATATTATTTTTATTTTTTACTTTCTTTTTCCTTACTTTTATTATTCATCAATTGTTGTATCCTTTCCTTATTATTTCAACCTTTTTTATATTTTCATTATTTCCTTTGTTTCTTGGTTTGTTTGGACAGTCTAAGCCTTCATCTGAACGGTTCTGTAAGCACCTTCCTTTTCTTTTAAATTTAATTTTTTTTTCTATTTTATCATTTTTCAAATTTTTATATTTTCAAAATTAGGACAAAGAACTTATTTGACATTAGGTACTTCGTTGATTAAACTAGAAAATAATTTTTGTATTAATCATTTTTATGTTTGTAATAGAAAATTGAGATAAGCAAAATAACTTGTGAATGAACATTTCACTTTTTGTTTTCAGCTACAACTGCTCCGCAGAATCGTTTAGTGAAAGTTCTTCTTTAAGTGCTATACAACGTACACGGATACGCGACCACAACTCTCTTTTATTATTAACAACTAAGGTACCCGATTTTGCTTATGAGATCAGGCCTCTCTTTGTTATAAACAACTAACGTACTCGATTTTGCTTATTAAATCAGAGCTCTCTTTTTTATTAACAATTACGGTACCCGACTCTGCTTATGTAATCACAACTTTCTTTTGTTATAAGGAACTAAGCTACCCGACTCTGCTTATGAGACCACAACTATATTTTATTATTGATAAATATAACACCGAACTCTGCTTATGCCCAACTGGCATTTTAGTTTAGTTACAACGTTATCACAATGTTATTTTTAAAAGGTGTAACATTTTACAACGTTGAATGTTGCAAAACTTTTGTCATTGGAATTATTATTGAAGTTAACGTTGTATGAACATCTAATAACGTTGTTTAAACGTTATAACAACTTTTCCTATAGCTTGTACTCTAACCAACTTCAATACAACGTTACATGAACATTTTTAAAACAGCGTTGTTCCAACTAACCATTATTTAACGTTTCTGAAACGCCTTCTTATAACTATTCTATAACAAACCTGTTCTCTACGTTTCATTAACATCGTTTATGTTAGTTAGAACAACATTGTTTTAAAAAGGTTTAAATAACGTTGTAACGAAGTTGGTTAGAGTAAAATTTGTACGGAAGGGTTGTTATAACGTTTAAACAACGTTATCATATGTTCATAGAATGTTAACTTAAATAACAATTCCAATGACAAAAGTTTTACAAAATTCAACGTTGGTATTGTGTTTGTTGTTTAACAAACCTCAGTTCAACTCTTAAGCAATATTGAAACGACGTTGGCTACCCAGTGGGTGAAATGACAACTATAAGGTCTCCACTAGGTTGAGCAAGCCAGCTCAACTCAGCGCAGGTCCGAGGCCCGGCTAAATGGGGAGGGTTACCCGTCAGGAAAGGCATCCTGGGTGTAAAAAGCCTGCTTACCAAACAAATGGGTAGATGCTCCAAAACGAAGTGGCTCCAGTCCCTGGCAGCCCTTGGAAGGGCAGGGAGTGCAAATAATCCCTAGGCGGAATGTTCGTGCATATGAAAGAAGCAGTGGATGGGAGATAAGGATCTGTACAAAAAATATTGGAATGCTTCTGGAGAGGAGCAGGGAGGTGGTGTTGATGTTGAATCGGAGAAGAGTTGACATCTGCTGCATCCAGGAAATACGCTATAAGAACAATTGATGCACCACTTTCAGATCGAATGACCAGAAGTATAAGTTCTGGTATAGCGGACAGCAAGATGGACTTGATGGTATGGGCATAATGGCAAGATCAGAACTAGCAGAAAATGTGCTGGAAGTCGTGAGGTATTCGGGGAGATGAATGAAGTTGAAGGTGATACTTGGAAAAACCATATCTCACATTTTCTCAGTATACATACCAGAAGCAGGAAGGACAGAGCAAGAAAAGGCAGACTTCCATAAGAAGTTGGAGGGTGAAATAGACAGAGTTCCACTCACAGACCACCTGTTGGTTTGCGGCGACGTAAATGGACATATCGGTACAGACAGGAATGACTATGAAGAGATATTGGGACGTTATGGTTTTGGGGACATAAATTCGGAAGGACTGGTGTAAGAATCATGAGCTAAGAGTGCTGAATACATATTTTAAGAAACCAAGAGAAAAGCTTATCACTTATAAAAGTGGAGACGCGGAGACACAGCTAAACTTGATCATGATGAGGATGAGAAGAGAAATGACAGTGACGGACTGCTATGTAGCTCTAGCTGAACCATGTTTCACTCAGCACAGGATTGTCTGTGCTGTGATTTATGTTAAAGATCTCAAGGAAATCAAAAGAAGGCTTGTGAAGCGCATTAAATTGTGGAAGCTAAAAAACTAACAACTGAGAAGAGAATATGAAGAGAAACTGCAAGAGAAAAGGAGACAGAGTAACGCACAGACCGACCAGCTAGAGAGGTGCATCAAGGAAGAAGCTGAGGAGGTGTGTGGATTAACAACGGATAGAAGAGGTAGAGAAAGAGAAACATGGTGGTGGTGCAAGGAAGTGCAGGGGAAAATAATGGAGAAAAATATTGCCTACAAGGTCTGGCAGCAAACAAGAGCCGAAACTGACAGGGAACTCTACAGGGAGAAAAACAGAGAAGCCAAGAAAGCTGTAGCTAGAGCCAGAGCTGCAGCCTGGGCAGAGTAGTTGGTAGAGCTAGCAACAGCAGCCGGTAGAAATTAGATGTTTAGAGCTGCTACACAGATGAGGAAGGCTAGGAACGATGTAGTTGGAACCAACTTCATAAACGACGAAAATGGAAATATAACAGTGGACCAGGAAGAGATAGCGGAGAGGCGGAGGATGTTATTTTTCAGAACTATCGAATGTAGAAAATACAAATGAAATAGAGGATATCATTCAGGTGGAAGGTCCAATATAGACGTACACCAGAGAAGAAACAAAGATTGCAAGTAGGGGCATGAAGAGTCGTAAAGCACTGGGACCGTCGGGTGTTAGCAGTGAGATGGTGAATCTGGCAGGCGACACTCAGGCGGAGGAACTCTTGAAGTTGTTCCAGCAGGTGTATGAAGATGAGAGATGCCAAGAGCTTTGGAGGGGCAGTCTATACGGTGCCTCTCTACAAAGGAAAAGGAGATCCCCTGGAGTGCACCATGTATCGAGGATTCAGACTATTTGAGCATTTCATGAAGATATATGAGAGGGTTCTAGACATAAGATTGAAAATGATTGTTACCATTGGAGAGAACCAATGCGGTTACAGAGCAAGGAAGTCAGCAATGGAAGCGATTTTTATTGTGCGGCAGCTCCAGGAGAAATATCAAGAGAGAAAGAGGAATCTCTATCACATATTTATTGACTTAGAGAAAGCATTCGACAAGATTCCGCGGAGAGCAATAGCTTGGGCTCTGAGAAGGCAAGGAGTACCAGAGAGGCTTGTAGGTCAGGTGATGGCATTGTTTGACGGATCGAGGTCACAGGTGAGAGCTGCCGGAGGAGTTTCAGAGGAGATTGAGGTACAGGTCGGGGTTCATCAGGGTTCAGCACCGAGTTCCCTGCTGTTCATACTGGTGATGAAAGAAGCCACAAAAGAGTGCAGGAGTGGAGTGCCTTGGGTGTTGCTGTATGCTGATGATTTAGTTCTGACTGACGATAGTAAGGCGCAGGTGACAGAGATGCTTAACAACTGGAGAGAGGCGTTGGTGAGAAGGGGAATGAAGGTTAATATTGGTAAGACCAAGTTGATGGTTACTGGAAAAAGAGGTGAGATCATCAAGACAGGAAGATACCCATGTGCAGTCTGTGGAAGGGGAGTAGAAGTCAACTCAATCCTGTGCGGGGGGTGTGAGTACTGGTGTCACAAAAGATGTTCAGAAGTTGCAAGTGTGGCAGGAGTTCTGAACTTCAGATGTAGGAGATGCACTGGAAAGCTCATTGAGGGAGAAACACTGGAACACCGACAGACTGATAGAGGCGTGGTCGAGGAAGTCCGGGAGTTCTGCTATTTGGGTGAACAACTCGAGACAGACGGTGGTGTGGAGCGTGCTATTAGGATGATAAATTCAGCGGCATGGTCAAAATGGAGATAAATATCGAGCCTCCGGAAAAATAAGCACATTCCATTGATACACAGAGGAAGAGCAGACGATGCATGCATCTATGGGGCTGAAACATGAGGCATAACACATGTCACGAAAGTGTGGAGTGCGACAGCTGGGTGATGTTCTGGCAACAGCTAGTTCCTAACTGCACTGTTGAAAGATGCCTAACTTTAGATTTTTTCGATTAAATGAAATATCGTGCCTTCTTCTTGCCAACGAAAAATTATTAAAAATGACGAGATGTATTTTTTTAAATTTGCCAACTTCACCATCGTGCCAAACAATTGTTCATGACTAATATGTAATAAATATTAAACAGTCATGATTGTAAAATCAATATAACCATGCATACATTTCCTAAATGATGATAATAACGTTAATCTATCTATACATCCGCATGACTTAGATTAAACCATTGTGTAGAATAAAAGATGAGACTAATTTGCAAATGTTAAAAAGTCACAGAACGGTAAGTTTAAACTGTAAGTATCAAAAAAACATTTGTAATATTTTTAAGAAAACGAAAGGAAAGAAGGAACTGAATAAAATAACGAGACCAAAAAAACTTTTTCCAATTTATTTTTCACCATACATATCCGAGTAAGTCAGTGGTGATGAGCTCAACATCGGATTACGAGAGTACGTCAATTAAGATTTGGGGAAAAATTCCAACCGAGGATTATGCTCTGAAATCTCAGTTGATTAATTGTGTTTCATTTGAATTATTTTTACTTTTTCTTTTTGCGGAAATGAACAAAAAGAAAAAAAAGTTGTTGGCTTAAATCAATTAGGATTAAAACGATTTTTCTAATTATATCTTTTCAAGCATGAGTGGCAGCAAATGTAGAAACATTAATAATTCATCGATATCTGATAGAAATTTAAATGAATTAACATTTATATTCATTTTCAAGCTTTTATATATATGCTATACATATTCATCAATTTACAATTTTTTTTGTAAAAGCTTTAAGGGGCGCCTGGACGATTTTGGTCCTAATTTCACATTATGAGTATTTACACCGAAAAAGAAAGTCTATAATTGGCCATGCATCTGCAGACAGTGTCTATTTTTCTCTAACAAACAAATTGACTAACGTTAACATTCACTTTTTTTCAAGAAGAAAACAGTTGTGAAAATTTATATATCCCCAACGCGCCCCCCTTAACTAGTTTTAATAAAAAGGTAAAAATAATTAGATTTTTTCAAGTTTTTTCAAATCTCTTTTTGGTTTTGGTTCCATGAACTAAAATTATTCTAATTGATTTATTTCTGATTCACCCAACAAAAGTGCTTCAATTTTTGTAGTTTTTGTGATCAGCTTTCAAAATGTTAAATTTATTTCGTTAATTATTTAGTGTTTAGTATATAAAGTTTATTATGAAGATACGTGTTACCTTAACAATCAATATAACATACGGTTGGCCTATTCCTTCCTAATGATCAAGAAATTAACAATTTAACTTCCACACAATACTTTGGTTTTGGATGACATTATGAAAATGTTTTGAAAAAAACAAAGTATTAAAAAAATATTTCAGTTTTTCTTTGAATAGTAAATGTGAAACACTTATGACAGCTTAACAAGATAAATGAAGTGCATATAACCCAAAAAGTTAGAACAATAAGTAAAGTGCATTCAAATAGTTTGAGATAAAACAATAAAGTGAATGAAGTCCCGCAGATTGGTTTCAATAAATAAAGTGCACGGAATCATGCAGACTGAGGTCAATAACGAAAATAAATTGAATCATGCCGAAAGCTATCAATATATAAAGTGAGCGAGATCATGCAGAATGATATCAATAAACAAACTGCATGGAGTCATGCAATTTAAGATCAATAAATATGGCACACAGTACCAGGCAGAATTAGATCAATAAATAAAGCACACGGTATCATGCATAATGAGATCAATAAAAAATGTGCATGGAATCACTCATAATGCCAGCTATTAGTAAAGTAATAAAAAATGAGTGCACACGAGGTTGATCATTTTTTGGGATGAGAACAATGTTATTAAATCTGTAAAACATGGTTTTTATATGGGCAAATCAACATCTACTGCAGTATTGGATATTACTGACCAAATCGGAGTGACCTCACTATTGGTATTTTTCTGGATTTTCTAAAGATCTTGACTGCGTAAACTATAACGTTTTGTTAGATAAACTGCACTATTATGGAATCAGAGACGTTTCTTTAACTTGGTTCAGAAGCTATCTCATCGATTGTAAACAATTTGTTCATTGTCACAAAACTAATTCTGTTGTCAAGTCCCTAACACATTCTGTTCCACAAGGCTCTATTTCAGGACCATTACTGTTCAATTTATATATTATTCATTTCATTAACCCAACAGGTAAAATGAATTTGATTTTGTATGCTGATGACAGTTGTCTGCTGTTTTCAGATAAACATATGAATTCGTTTATTGACACGACAAACGTTACTTTAAGAAAGTATACGTGATTGGACTTCGTGTGATAAATTAACTCTAAATCTGGAAAAATCTCGTTATATTATATTTTTTTGTCGTAAAACTGTACACGATCAAGGCCATCCATTGGAAATGAACGATATAGTTTTGAAAAGGATCAACTCTACAAAGTATTTGGGAATAATTTTGCAGGATGACTTGAAGTGGTCGGCGCATGTGGGTGCTCTGGTTGGATTGCTCAACAAATATAACGCTATACTTTTCTTGACCCGGAATTATCTTGATAGGCGTACTTTTATTTTAATTTATAAATCTCTTGTTTTATCATGTGTAAATTATGTAAATCTTGTCCGGGGAAGGTTGAACTCTCAAAACAAAAGTAAATTGTTACTGGCCCAGAAAAATAGTTCGCACAATAATCTGCCGTGACCGATATTACTCCACTAATGATGATATTGTTCGGCTTAATTTTTTGAAAATAAAAGATATAAATTTGTATTTTGCAGGTATTTTTGTATTCAAGTAGTTAAACAATGCTGCATATCCTGTGAATTGTTTCCTGTTAACAATGCACTTTCTTATAACCTCTGATAAAACGGTCGCTTGCAACCCCCTTATGTGCCATCATTACAGGGACAATCGTCACCTTTAGTGTACTGTTGTCATGCCTGGAACAACATTCCTATAAATATACGCGATAAGCCATCCATTCAGTTATTCAAGTGCTCGTACAAAATTATTTTATTGAGTCGCCATATATAACAGGGAATCTTTTGTAAATAATTTATTGTTTTTTATTTTCGAATTTAATTGCAGCATCTCAGTATTTCTTAAATGTAATGTTTATTTTGTTTTTGATAAGTTGTTATTGAACTGTTTATTTATAATTGGAACATTTCATCAAATTAAATCTTCTTATGAGTTCATTTAGTTGTAGTTATGTTTTGCTTGCTAGGAATCTAAAAAATTGTTAGTGCATAACAAGGTATGGATTTGCCTTCATTTCGTGTAATAAGTGCACTACAAAAGAGTTTAGTCACTTATCGTGCACGTCAAAGCAATGTTGTTTTTGTTTATGGAAATTTGTATTATCCTGATCAAAATATTATATTTCTTGAAACTTATAATTTGATGTTTTATTTCTAAACTTGATTTATTTTTTCATGTATTTTTTGCCAATAGATATTTTTTTTCTAGCTTTCAAAAATAATACACACGGAATTGTGCAGGGAGAGATCAATAAATAAAGCACACAGAGTCATGCACATTGAATAAAGTAAATTGAATCATGCAGATTGAGATCAATAAAAAAAGTACCTTTGATCAAGCAGATTAAGATACAAATTAAGTGCATTTAATCATGTAGGTTGAAAAATGTTAATTGAATTCTGCAGGTTGAGATCTATAAAAAAATTACATTTAACCATGCAGATTGAGATATATAAAGAAAGTATATTTAATCATTCAGATTGAATAAAGTTGATTGCATCATGCTGATTGAGATTTATAAATAAAGTACATTTGATCATGCATATTGAATAAACTTAATTTAATCATGCAGATTGAGGTCAATAAATAAAGTGCATTCAATCATACAGATTGAAATCTATAAATCAAGTACATTTGATCATGCATATTGAATAAACTTAATTGAATCATGCAGATTGAGGTCAATAAATAAAGTGCATTCAATCATACAGATTGAAATCTATAAATAAAGTACATTTGATCATGCATATTGAATAAACTTAATTGAATCATGCAGATTGAGGTCAATAAATAAAGTGCATTCAA
>JARUHE010177047.1:0-13829 GCA_031471125.1 Archaeomysis grebnitzkii | reverse complement strand
TCACCTCAAATTCCAGGTGTGTCACCTCATCATAGCCAATCTCACCCTTTGCCAGCACATCGGCCAACTCATGTCCCACAATACCACAGTGGGCTGGAATCCACTGAAGAACTACCTTCACCTGACGCTCGCGAAGACTCACAGCAATTCTTTGGATATTTCTGACCAAGAAAAAATAGGAGGGTGCAACATATTGCAGGATCAACGACAAGGAACATTTAGAGTCCGTGAAGATGACATACCTTGACCCGCATGCTCCATCACGGATATAGAGCAAACCCCTATAAATAGCGAACAGCTCCGAGGCCAACACACTATGCTCTTTCGACAGGCGCCAGCTAAACACCATATCAATCTCCTCCACAAACAGGGCAGAACCCACACCCGCAAGCATCTTTGAACCATCAGTATATAGGCAACTGAAATCCCCATACTGACAGTATTTCATGTTCAAAAAGATGCTGCCCTCTGAACCCTCCACACTCTGATCTATTTCGACACACACATGGCTCCCGAGGTCATACCACGGCGGCAATATGAATGAAGAGCCGACAAATTTAAAGCCCTCCCCGGAAAACCCCACCTCCTCAACCCTAACCACAAATGGGGCCTTATGGGGAAAGGTATCCCAGGAGAGACCAGCCAAGACCTAATGACCAGACAGCAATTGAAACGTCCGGTGGCTGAAGCTCAAGTGCTGGATCTTCACAAAAGAAATCAATTGAAAGTATTCCATAAGAGGAAGGACCCCACTCTCCAAGCCAACTGAACATGGTGTTCCAAATACTAAAGGGCATCCCGTGAGCTGTGCCACTTGCGAAAACCAGTCTGCTCAGCGGGCAACTTATGAGTGGACTCCAAAAACCAATATAATCTGTGGTATACCAAACGCTCAAACAGCTTACCAAGGCAAGACAACAGGGTAATAGGACGATAAGAAGAGGCTTCCCAGGTTTTAAAATAGGAACAATAATGCCTTCCTTGAAGTCAACATTACAAAGTTCCTTAGTCCAGGCATCATTTATGAGAAAAAGCAGCTTAACCAATACAGCATCGGGGAGATGCAAAATAAATTCATTTGGGAATAGGTCCCCACCCGGGGATTTGTTACATTTTAAGGAAGCCATTGAAGATGTCAATTCAACCCAAGTGAAAACACGATCAAGAGAAGAAGCCAGAGCACAATGCGCCTCCACCACTGATCCAAAATATGCTGCACGACTAACACGACCCCGAGTCTGGAACGTGTGGGCAAAAGAATCTGCAAAATGTTCAGCGACAGCACCAACCGGCATCAGAGTGCCCACCGGTGTCAGCAGAGGATAACCCGCAGGACTCCACCTCCCATGCAAAGCGTTGAAAACCTTCCACACCTTGGAACTATTCACATCAAAACTTAAAGTGGAACAGAATGACCTCCAAGAATTTCGCTTGGCTGACCGGATGGTCCGTCTAGCCACCGCTGCCGCCCTGTTGAAAAATGTTTTATTCGCAACAGACGGGTGCCCCTTAAACACTCTCCAAGCACGCCTTCGCAGTGCCACAACCCTGCTGCACTCCTCTGACCAGAAAGGCTTGTGTGCAGAAGACCGAAACTTACGCGCACTAAGGGTAGCAAATTCCTTCGAACGGGTCATCACACCCGAGATAAACTCGCTAAACGAAGAGACTTTTAAAGCACCGCAAGCCAAGTCCGCAACCAAGGCACTCCCCCAAGACAACCAATCCATGCCAGTCAATTTCCACCTCAAGGGAGACACCACAGCACCACCTACGACGGACTGAAAACCATACAAGATCGGGAAATGGTCACTGCCCAAGGAACCACCACGAACAACCTTGTCAGACACACTGAAGCGACCGGAACCAAAACACAAATCCAGTGTGGATTCCTTCCCACGACCATCGACAAATGTACCCAAGCCCTTAGGGGTCAGAAGGGATGCATCATCCTGGGCTACCAGGGCAGAAAATAGATGGCGGCCGGATACATTTTGACTTCCCCTAAAGTCGGCACCCCAATAAGAATGATGGGCATTGAAATCCCCACAAGTGATGGAGTGAGCACCAGCCTGTGAAAAATAAAAGGAAAACTCCTCCTCTGATATTGGTAAGCAAGGATTGTACAAAGTAGTGATGACAACATCCCCAGCACCTAACCTGACTCTAACCGACACAAACTCCAACCCACCCTCCAGAAAAGAGGACATGTTACTGAGGGATGCTATCAAATCAGTCCTAACCAAGATAGCCACCCCACCCCCACGTCTGACCTCCCTATCAGCCCTAAAAACCTGATACCCCTTACATCTGAAACTATCACCATGTTTGAGCCAAGTCTCAGTAACACAAACGACATGCGGTTCCTCCAAAGAAATATACTTTTGAAATTCGATCAAATTAATTAAAATCCCCCGAGCATTCCATAATAATAACAAGAAACCAAAAACCCTAGTAAGACCAAAAACATCTGAATGAGGCATCATGAACTAGTGCATAAGGAATACCCCGACAACAACAACTCACAAACTTTCACAAGCTTCTCCATGAGGGACAAAGAAGAATTTTGGATTAACTGCAAGATCCGAGGAAGAATGGAGAGGAATGTACTAAAAAAGGAGCCAGAACTAACCACTGGAGGAGGAATGCACCCACCACCTTGCACGGTCACAGGGTCACCCGCAGAGATCACCTGCGGAGGAAAAATCACAGGGTCCGGGAACACGGAAACCCCACCCACACCATCACCGGAAGGTGCCAAAGAACAACCAAAAGGTTTGACAGGGGAACTGAACTCTCCCCTCACATGCACACCCACTCTGTCAGAAACTACCAGTGTAGGCAGAGCCAATGGCTTCTGCAAAACCGGCAACCCGCTAGTCACCCTAGCATAGGACGGTGCAGATGGTGGCCCAACCATTGCGCCAACATCTACTGGTACATGCACAACGGAGGTACCCACCACAGAACCCCCCATCACAGCACTCACGGCCGTCTTCCCTCTCCCCAACGAGGGCACAACATTACCTGAGGGTGCACCGTCGAGTGAGGGGGCCA
This sequence comes from Archaeomysis grebnitzkii, assembly GCA_031471125.1. Lineage (NCBI taxonomy): Eukaryota > Metazoa > Arthropoda > Malacostraca > Mysida > Mysidae > Archaeomysis > Archaeomysis grebnitzkii. The sequence goes on along the minus strand of JARUHE010177047.1, from coordinate 10,772 downwards.
CAGGGTCAGCCCTTGATCTGTTCGCCCAACCTTGAGTAATAACCCTATTCAAATTTAGATAAGCCTCTTTACACCCAGTGTATGTCAAGAGACCCCCAGACCTATCCCTCTCTATTTGACGGGCACCATCATAAAACTCACAAGAAGAACTACCAGTAATGTGGTCATCACCCCCACAGTGGCCACACCGGGGCCTGCCTGTTCTGGCACAGTCCTTAAGGGAGTGTGCCCCCTGGCAAAATCCGCACACCAGCTTCCCATTACAAGTTCCGGTCCCATGGCCGTAATTTTGACACCGGTAACAGCGAAAGGGCAAAGGATCAAATGGACGCACCGGAAACATCTGGAAACTCCAGACCAATTCCCTAGGGAGAGTTGACCCCTCAACCTCAATTTTCACACTCTCAGTCAGCTCACCCCTACTTTTTAACCTATTGACAGAGATAAACTTAACGCTTAAATTATAACGCACGAGCGCATCAAAAATTTCTTCGGCTGCCAAATCCTTAGAAATAGGGGAAACAACACCCTGACACGACACCCTGCTCTGTTCGGCACCCTTTACGAACGCAGCAATTTTAATATCACCCATGACCGATAATTTTGGCAACTCTTCCAACCCCTGCAGGTCAGAAACCCGAAACACCAAACTTGCACCCCTCCCTTTGACTTCCAACTTTCCAACAAGTTTTTTGGCAAATAACGACTCATTAAACACTCTTAACGTCTTCACCGGATTGCCGAACATTCTACCTTCTACACTCCGAACTATGACTAAAGGAAGATTAACATCCACAGTACTCACGCCCCCTGAACTCAACGAATTTTCCACAACTTTCAAGGAAACACCCTTAGATCTCTTACTTAGCATTTCCCTTTCACCACTACTGCCATCCGTTGAATCATCACAACAAAGCGAGGTGGCGCCCCCTGCCGGTTCAACAAGAAGGCGCTTCATTTTCCGAGGACGCTTCAAATGTGAAACCGTGATAAATCCCTCCATATCTTCCACGTCTTCATGTTCCGGTGTGTTTAAATGATGCACGATGACGGTAGGTTCCAACGGGTCCATCACAACCACTCAAGAAGTGACAAGTCGTAATACCGTTCACAATTCAGTTCAACAAAAACACTCGTAAATACATGTAAGAAAATTTTACGATTCACTTCAGAAATTACGTTATGATAACAGTCAGTAATAAACAAAATCTCAAATTAATCTTCAAATGTTCAATCAATGAGCAGAGAAATTATTGAACGTGTTCACTCTCCACGGTCTCCGTTTCTGGTATTCAGTTGCTTGACAATACAATTTATTTTTCAAGAAATCTGATTGATACATGTAATGAAATTTGTCATCAAACAACTCACTTTTTTAGCATGTCAGTGGATGTGTTAGAATTGAAAGGATTTGGTGGAATGGTGCCCAGAGAGTGGAAGAATTCTCCATCTCGAATTTTGTAGCCTTTGCGTCTTGTGATCAGTTTAGCCAAGATATTTGTGATGCATTGCTGAAAAAGAAATTATTTATAGTTATATAGTGGAACCTCGGTGCCCTACCACTTCAGATGTCGACCAAATCAGTTTTTGACCAGAAATTTTGAGGATAAAATGTTTCAGTTGTCAACCAAAATTTCCATTTGTTGTTACACACAGATGGTGCATGAATCAAGTTAACCTGAACATCTGAATGTACATTCAGTATTGTATTGTGCTTTTCATTTCTTTTACATTTTTGTTCAAAACAACTTTGTGTACAGATTATAAATAATTTCCAATACATGACACCCGTTTAGTTTGGCTCGATTGACTTTTTCTCTTTGTTGTACATGACATGTTCACCCACATGCACATGTGCCCACATCCAAATATTATTATGTAAAAATAAAAACTGTTCACTTGTTCCTGCAACAAACTATTAATTTATTTATTTCCATATATATATTGTCAAACTGAAAAATAGCCTTTCTTGTTAATGCTCTTAATAATGGGTCCTCTGTATTTTTTTCTACTATTGCAGAGTACATTAGATTTTTATAAATAAAGGTTGTTTTTTAAAAAATCTTTTAATTTCATTTGTTGCAACTACTCGTTTTGCCTAGCCATATGTTAAAAATTTAAAAAGAAATGAAACTAAAATAATTTAAAAATGGATACAATATATGCATGTTATTGCTGTAATAGAATAAAACGGTAAGGATAAAGGTGCATAAACGGCAATATATTTGTGCATTAATTGAATAAAACAAAGACCGGCAATATTTTAATAACAGTAACAATGATAAACAATTCTCTGGTGAATACTAGTTAATGATTTTGCAAGTAATAATGTGAAGGAAATTTTCAACTTCCACCCTCATTTGTCCAATGGTTTGAAGAGCAAACTCTGGATTAATATTAATGCATGTAAAATTATGGGCCTTAATATTAATAACATTACTCTACATTTTATTGAAGCAGTATATTAGTTAAACTAGTAAATAGTAATCCCATGAGCTGAACAGTTCAAATGTCTTGCTACCATTCATTAACCAGAAATTTAATAAATATTGATTTTACAAAAAGAAAGTAAATATAAAGCTATTTATGTTCAGAATTATATACAAAATTTACATGTGTGTATTTTGTACATAATACTATGAAAACTATATCAAAAATATCACCAGAGCTTTCATTTTATGCATTTGATTTATATACAGTACAGCAATACCCTGAACAGTCCAGGTAATTGGTTCTGCGGACATGCCGGACTGTTTGAATCCGGAATATTCCAGAGCAGTTAATACATACACAATTGGTAATTGGTTCTGAAGAATTGAACAGAACAAAGAAATAGAAAAAATTTGAATAAATAACTGAACCAAAAAAAGATAGATCGACTTCATTTCTTTCCACCCCAAAAAATTGTACCCATGTTGTCTGAATTAATTTTTTCTTTGGTTTCTTTTCTTTGTACATATCTTTGTAGCATCGAATATCATTTTTAAGATTTCGGCAAATTTTAGTGCTCTGTTTAACATTGGGATCAATATCCATAAATTCATCGGACAAAGTTTTAATTTGGCTGATAATTTTAGTAAGTTGTTCATGTGTAATTTATTTTCTAGGGATTTCATTTATTTCTGCATCATCACTCAAGTTGATCTCTTCTTAGTATGCTCGTTGTTCTTCAATATTCATAAGAGATTCATTGTCGAGTTCTTTAGTGTTTGAATTGATGCACTCAATCACATTATCTGAATCTAATTCTTTAAAACCAAGTTCTTTTCCTATTTCAACTATATTATTAAAATTAGTTTGGAAACCAACAAAATTATTTACGCAATGTGGTATATGTTTCCATACAGCCCTCATGCTGCTTTGCGTAACTTCCAACCATGCTTCACGTATGTTTGCAATAACATTTCTTATGGTAAAGGTCTTCCAAAGTTTAGTCAATGATGGTTCATTTTCTCCTGTTGTAGCTTGTATGAATGTTTGGTGTAAGTAATAAGCCTTAAAAGCTGCAATGATGCATTGATCCATTGGTTAAATTAAAGATGTGTTTGATGGAAGAAAATGAATTTTTACACATTCATTTAAATCTGAAAGGCTAGTAGGATGACTTGGCACATTATCAAACAGTAATAAAGTCTTAAAATCTAAACCTTTTTCTGCACAACATTTCTCCGTTGCAGGGCGTGTGTCAGTGCTACGAACTAACATTTTATTTTTTTTGCATGTAAATGGTGGATTTTATTAAAAGGATCTTGAAATGAAAAAACTAAACGGGGTATTACGGTTTCACTAACTAAATTTATACTTCAATACACACATAAAATGACACTCATACTTTATGGTTCAAAGCATAGAAAATTGTACAAGTGTTCTGTCTTCCTGAGATAGGAAGTCTCTATAATTTTAAAAAAATTTCATTGAATGAAAGATGTATAAATATTGATAAGCTTAAATTAAACATGAACTCCTCATTACAATAGGCCATCAGAAAAAAAGTAATGCTCAAAATAGGTTTGGTAAACACAACTTCTTTAACATGGAAATGTTAAAATGGTCAAATTCATGAAAAATTATATGATAAACAATTTAAGAAAAAGTAAGTTTGCCAAACACAACTTCTTGACATGAAAATAAATCTATGTAAAAAATGGCTAAATTCATGAAAAATTATATAATAAATCATTTAAGTATTTTTTTATTGAACCAAAGATGTAGAACTATTGATAAGCTTTAATTAAAGATGTATCTCATTATATCAGACCATCAAATAAACTATTACATAACCAAACTCTAAGGGTTTATAGCGAAGACATCTTTGAATCATTGCTCTGAATTCAACAAGTCCATGTAAAACATAGTTATTTCAATAAATTCATGTTTCAAAAAAACCTTATCATTCCTATTGCATATATCTTTCATTTATGTTAAATGATCATTGCTTTAAAATTACAAATAAAAAGTGTATTAGATTAGGTTACATTAATGCTGTTTAAAAACCAATACTGTATGCAAATGTTTTAAATATTTTAAGCACCTTTTAAGTAGAGCACATAATGAACACATTGTGAAAAAACTAAAACTCACTTTGTGCTAGATTTTAGATTGATGAATGGATATGGATAAATGAATGGATATGGATAAATGAATGGATATGGATAAATGAATGGATATGGATAAATGAATGGATATGGATGGATGAATGTATATGGATAAATGAATGGATATGGATGGATGTACCTATGATGAAATAAATTAAAACAGACATAAGTACAGTGCACACACCTTAGCTGCTTCTTGGAGATAGCCAACAGCTGCATCAGACACATCTTCCATTCCATGTTCCCAAGCGCCAAGTATCAAACGGCCTTTCAGGTTTCCCAAATCAAGCAGAGACATAGTCTTTAGACTAGGCTTGTTAGGCTTGCTAGGTGTATTAGGCTGACTAGACGTACTAGGCTTGCTAGACGTACTAGGCTTGCTAGTCGTACTAGGCTTACTAGACGTACTACGCTTGCTAGACGTACTAGGCTTGCTAGTCGTACTAGGCTTGCTAGTCGTACTAGGCTTGCTAGTCGTACCAGGCTTGCTAGTCGTACCAGGCTTGATAGTCGTACCAGGCTTGCTAGTCGTACTAGGTTTGCTAGACGTACTAAGCTTGCTTGACTTGCTAGGCTTGTTGAACTCGCTTATCTTCCTTTTGTTCTGAACAAAAATATAATATATATATAGTTAAAAATAATAAAAAAATAGCCATATATCATAATAATATCTCAAGAGAACTTAATAGCTACACATGATAAATAATGAACTAAAAAAAATGTTAAACTAGAGAATTATTAGAGTGAACTTTTTTAATTTTCAACTCTCAAGAGTGATCTATAAACCTATTTTAACAATTGGTAATCCACAAATCAAACAGTTCAAATGTCTCATGACCATTCAATAACTTTATGTAAAATGAAAACATTATCATTCAAAAAATTGTTTAGGTCCCCATATCAGAAATGTCAATCAAAAAGGGTGTTACAAAGTGAGCAAAGCACAATTTTATCAAAAATTTATCTCAAGAGACTATGGATGTACACTTTATTTGTAATCTATTGGTGCATGAATAATAACATAAACCAAATATGAAAAAAATTTAGTTGAAAGCAGAAAGTAATAAAAAAAAATTAAAAGAACAAGCTAAATTAAATGCTATGCACTAAAATCTTTGCCTAAATTTTCAAATAAAAATATTGGTCAACTCTGAATTTTATAAACCTGTAAGACATCTATTATTTAAAGAAACATGCATTTTTGAAAATACAAGTTCGAGAAAATTTGTAAATGATTTAAAGGTGTGACAGAGTAGAAGTTATAGAAATAAAAACATATCTATATATCTATATATATAAAACAGAACAGGTAAAAAAAAAATTTTGTCATAAATGTGCCAAGTCCTGTGACCAGTGTGCCAATGTTAAAAAATAATTTGAAGGATATTATTAATTTATCCTTATTGTGATTTTTTCCACAGTATAAAATAATAGTGTAACAAACAAATAATATTTAAAATTGAATAGAACCAGTTTTAATGTTTAGTAAAATACTACAAGGTCTGTTCAAATAATATGTGGACTGTTTGAATTGTGAGGCTTCAGTTGGTTCCAGAGGAAGCTGCTTGATGTTGCTAGGCTTGCACAGATCAGCTGATTACCACGCCATTTTTCAATTGCAGATATCTTCATTTTTATATTAGCTACACGGTGTTTAGTGAAGTGCGATTTTTTCGTTTGGTGGATTTCAGAATGAATGACCTGAAGGTGCAAAGACTTGCTGTGAAATTTTGCGTTAAACTTGGAAGATCTGCGACTGAAACTTTTGCTATGAAGCGTACAGCACGTTTCAAGTGGCATGAACGTTTAAAGGATGGTTGACAGTGCATTGAAGATGATGAGCGTCCTGGACGTCCTTCCACGTTAACTGATGACCCACCCGTCGAGAAAATCAACACCCTGGTGAGGGAAAATCGATGTCTGACTGTCAGGGATCTTACTGAAGAGTGTGGGATATCAGTTGGATCTTGCTAAGAGATTTAACCAAAAAATTTAAGATGCACCGCGTTGCTGCGAAATTTGTGCCACGCCTGATGATGGACGAACAAAAAGCCCATCGCATCTAGATTTGTCAGGAACTGTGATCTTTCAGAAGAAGATGAAAACTTCTTGTCAAGAATCATAACAGGTGATGAATCATGGGTTTATGGTTGATATTGAAATGAAGGATGAAACCCAAAAAATCTTGCCAAGTTCAATCCCAGGTCAAAGTCATGTGGACAGTTTTCTTCGATGGTAAGGGTGTTGTTCACCACGAGTATCTCCTCGAAGGCTCCCCAAACTCAAAGACCCTTTAAAGAAAGAATATTCGAGACAATTCCCGAGATTAAGGCAAATGCGATGAAGGAGCTGAAGGTCATTACAAAAGAAGCATACCTGGACTGGTTCAACAAGTGTAACACCGTTGGAATAAGTGTGTGCGATGGCAAGCAGAGTACTTGTACCCAGACTTGTAACTTCTAAATAAAGTATATTTTGTTTTATGACACCAGTCCTCATATTTTTGAACAGACCTTGTATATGTTTTTACCAACTTGCCATGATAAATAACATTGACTGAATTTTTTTGGCAAAAGAACATCTTCATGTGATTTTTTTAATCAAAAATTGAATAACTAAAATTTACTCCTTTGTGAAAATGTTCTAAAGCTAATTAAATCAATTTTGTGAACATCCGGATATAGGCTATGACAAAGTTGATCTTCTGTAAACTACTACTGATTGCAAATTGGCTATTCATTGTGCCATTAATTACAGTAGAGCCCAGTCGTTTATTATGGTATTACTTACGATGTTAACCGAATCTTCTATTGGCAGGAGATGGATCTGACATTTGTTGATAAAACACATCAAAAACTCATTGTGAAGCTGATGTTCCTGGATCAGAGTTCTGGTCTGGCAATCAAAGTCCAACATTGTGATCTGGAAACATTTAATTGCAAAATATTAATCAAATGAAAAATATTTCTTTCTGCAATATTAATAATACAAAAAAATCTTTATAAGAACTCAGTTAGCCACAAATGTCATGAAACTAGTAATGTATGAACCAAATGATTCAAATGTCTTGCTACCATTCATTAACCAGAGATTTGAAAACCTATTATTTCAAAAAATATTGAATTTACAAAAACTCTATATAAAGCCATTTATTTTCAGAATTATATAAAACATTTACATGTATGTATTTTGACATAGCACCATTAAAATTATATCAATCGTTTTATCAGAACTTATATTTTATGCATTTGATATTTATATTGTATTTACTTACACTTGTTTCATTAAAAAAAATTATACTTTATACATATATAATTGTTATGATTATCCATAAATGATGCTCATATTCTATAGTTCAAATCATACAAACTTTGCATGTGTTGTCTGTTGTACAGAGATACAAAGTCTCTAAAATTTGAGAATTTTTTGATTGAATTAAGAGGTATAGCACCATTGATGAGCTCTAGTTAAACATGTACCTCATTTAAAAGTCTATCAGAAAAACTATTACATAAGCAAACCCTACTAAAAAAAACTAAAAATATAGAAATACGGGGTGACACGACACACGCACACGCACGCGCACGCGTGCGCGCGCGATAAAAAGTAGCATTTAAACAAGTAAATCAAAAGAAGAACATCAAAAATGTTTCTGCAAGGGGCCCTCTACCTTAATCCATGAACCATAAGGTTCAAATCTCTTGAGATCATTCAGTAATGTTATACAAATGTAAAAAAATAGGTCACACAATTTATCTACCAAAAAAACAGTGAGAAAAATATTTTTTGATAAAAATGTTTTATGTTCCCATACCAGAGATGTCTATCAAAAAGAGTGTTACAAAATGAAAAACATCTTTTAATGAAAAGTTCCCCTTAAAAACTATTTATTTACAGTGCATTTCTAATCCATTGGTGCATAAACCAAACCAAAATATGAAAATATCTTAAAAATATCTAGTTCCTCAACCTTTACCAAACTTCTTAGCATTTAGCATTGCTTAACCATGTACATAACATTGAAAATATATGAAAAACATTTTAACGTTCCTCAACCTTTTACAAGGTTTTCACCATTTAATATTATTTCTATGTTACTTAACAATTTACAAATTTATCAACATTTATAAACAATTAAAAAATATTTTTAAATTCATGTTGAGCTCCATGCAAGATGAAATTTTTTTTACAGTAAACATCAAAAATAGAAAAAAAAACTTTGTTCCAACAATGAAATGTGTTTAGGATTGCATATACATCAACTTATGTTAAACAAAAATATTATGTTAAACTATCATTTAACATACTATTATGGCAGCTAATTCATGCCCTGTCCTATGTATTTACCAGTGTGGTTATTTACAGGCCTCCTTATTCGGAGAAACATCCAGTTTTCTTGTCAACATGTTTTAATGAATTTGATACCCATATAGAAAACCTAATCACTACAAAAAAAATAAACCAATAGTAATAATAAGCATAAATTTTAATATTCACCCAAATAAGTTTTCTGATGAAGGGGTGAGAAGATTAGGGGAAATTCTTGATTTTGATAGATTGTTCTATTTACACTGGATGAAATACTCTAGATCTTGTCATTCTTAGAAAGGTTGACTATTTATGTGTAGTAGAGTGTAAGGGAAATATTACATAACCAAGCCTTACAGGTTTATAGCAGTGACATATAAAATTATTGCTTTGAATTTAACAAATCCATGTAAAAATGTAGTTATTCCAATACATTCAAGTTTTAGACAAACAGATGTTTAAGATATATCATTCCTAATGAATATATTTTCCTTTAAGTTAAATGACCATTGCTCTAAAATGAAATACAAAACCAGAGGACCTTGTGTGTACAAACAACAGTTTATTTTTCACATATAAATAATTACTGTATGTTAACAAAAAAAAACTTGAATAAAAAAGATAACCATCTCCACACAAAGTTTTTATAAAAACCCTTATATCTAAATAAATGTATGTTTTTTGTAAATAAAAAATAGGCAAAAATAACCCTTGGGGAATTTTTAGTGTGAACCCCATAACTGTTCATCTGACATATAAATGATAACTGTAGGTCAACAAACAAAAAACTAATGTTTACTTGAACATGGGAATATGGCTATTTCCACACAATATTACAATATTTTTCAAAATATATAACTTGAACATTTACTTGAATATTTTGGATTTAACCACTACGAGGACATAGACGACGAAAAAGTAACACCATAGTAGAGTTTTGCCTTTGGCACACTCAGTAATTATAAACGGTTTTCTTGTCTAAATTAATCCTTTTATAAATTGGATTTGATTGACTTAGACTGGCACACTGCTGGCATTGTTTCTATAATAGACTATTGTTTGGCACACTGCCGATAATTTATTCAAAATGAAAATCAAACAAAACTAAAACTTACATTCATTCGAAGCCATTCTTTCATAAGCTTGAAATAGGACTCCTCTTTATCACCCAGAGCCTTCACCAAATTAGTCCTGCTCTCAATGATGTTGTCCTCAGATGACATTTTCTTAATACAAAGTCTCTCTGAAAAGAGAATTGGGTAAATAATTGAATTAGATAAGTCACATGAAAGTTAATCTAAAAAATAAAAGTAAGATATAAATCATTATTAAACACACAAATCTTTAACCAAGAAATTTGGATGTTCATAAAATAATATTTTTCATGAAAATCAAAAATATTCCACAAAATTTTTAAAAATTGGATATAATAGGGCATCCATCAACCAGAGGTAACAAATGGTTTCAGTAAAAAACAAAAATCTAGATTACAGATTAATTGAACTTATGTCTTCACTTTGTTAAATAAAAAAACTGTGAAATCAAAGATGAAAAAACTTCAACATTTGCCTTCACCTAAATTGTGAAGTGCAAAGTTAATTTGAGCTATAAAACATCATTTTTTATTGAAAATATATTATATAGAATTATTTTATTTAAACAAGATTATTCACCTGATTATCTATAAACTTTTTTAAATGAACATCGGAAACGCTACGCCTATGTAGAGCTTCGCTACGCACGCTCGACAAAAAACTGTGAAATCAAAAATAAAACTAGTAATCCACGAACTGGACGGTTCAAATGTCTCGCAATGATTCATTCAGTAACTTTAAACAAAATTCATCTCCACAAATGTCGAATCAAAAA